>PNEQ01126368.1:0-17413 GCA_003012365.1 Medauroidea extradentata
AGGGAGAGCAACGTAGATCCTGCTTCCAACAGCGCCTAGAGGCGAGTGTGAGAGATTCTGAAGCGCGGTGGCTAATATAGCAAGTTCACGCGTTCTGTGACGTGTTCCACGTGTTCGTGGAAGGTATGAGAGTCGCTTTTGACCTATCAAATTGAAATTACTGACATGTCGATCTGACAGCGCACTGGAACAGCCTTAATCCACGCGAACTTGTGACGAATGAACTGTGGTGGCATGGACCATCGTGGCTGCAAGAAGACTCATCTGTGTGGCCAGAAACAAGAAAGGGTAGTTACCCAGAATTGATTCCAGAAAAGAGAATACCAGCTACAGTTTTGGTGACTACATCTGTACAAGATGATGTGATCTCAAGATTTTCAACTGTTAATCGATTGACACGGGTAGTCGCCTATTGTAAACTCTTCTCTGCAAATACAAAGATATCTCCAGATGAGAGAAAATTTGGATTCTTATCTGCACAAGAACTTAAAAATGCACATATCATATGCATTAAAATTGCTCAAAGATCAGAATACTGCACAAAAATAGACCATTTGAAAACCAATAAAATCTGTGATTCTAAAAGTAAGCTGAAGTCATTGAATCCTTTTGTACGCAACAATGAAATTCTAAGAGTTGGCGGACGCCTTCATCATGCAGGCATTTCAACAGATCAAAAACATCATATGATTCTTCTACCAAGACATCATTTGACTAAGCTAATAATTGAAAATGAACATTATTGTCTATTGCATGCTGGAAATCAACTTCTGCATTCTTCCTCGCATCAACATTATTGGATTGTAAATGGCAAGAATATTATTCGACATATTTTTCGTTCATGCTTAGTATGCCAAAAATTCAGATCAGAGACAACACTGCAACTCATGGGCCAGCTTCCAAGTGTCAGAGTCAATCCTGCTCACCCATTTAATAATGTCGGAGTTGATTATGCTTGACCGTTCTACATCAAATCAGGTTCAAGAAGAACCAAGACAAAGGTCAAATGCTACGTCGCACTCTTCATTTGTTTAGCAACAAAGGTTATACATTTGGAGGTGGTGTGTGACCTAAGCAGTCAAGCTTTTATTTCTGCACTCAAAAGATTTATATCTCGACGGGGTCGAGTTAATCAAATATTCTCTGATAATGGAAGCAACTTTACTAAGGCTAACAAAGAACTGCAAGAATTACAGATTCTCTTCCAAACCAAAGAACATCAGATTGCCATAAACAATTTTACATCTAAGGAAGGAATCAAATGGAACTTTATTCCTCCTAGAGCTCCACACTTTGGTGGATTATGGGAAGTTGTGATAAGGTCATTTAAATATCATCTGCGGCGTGTTATGGGCTGTACATTTTTACTGTATGAAGAATTACTGACCTTAATACTGCAGATAGAAGCATGTCTCAACTCTAGGCCATTGACACCATTGAACAATAATCCAGATGACCCTTCTGTTCTTACGCCTGGTCACTTCTTAAACGGTAGGCCAATAACAGCTCTCCCAGAACCAGGTGGCAGCGAATTCAGCAGCAGTTACAGTTATTTTGGAAAGGGAGGTCAGCTGACTACTTATGTCAGTTACATCAAAGAAATAAATGGGTAACTCAAACCACTAACATTCAACCTGGTACCCTCGCCATTATTCGTGAAGACAATTTACCTCCATTGAGTTGGAAGATCGGCGTCATACAACAGACCCATCCTGGTTCCGATGGATTGATTCGGGTGGTGACTATCCGCACTTCAAATGGAACATTTAAACGTCCCATTACCAAAATATGTCCTCTTCAAAACATCCAGCAA
Organism: Medauroidea extradentata; assembly: GCA_003012365.1. Classification (NCBI taxonomy): domain Eukaryota; kingdom Metazoa; phylum Arthropoda; class Insecta; order Phasmatodea; family Phasmatidae; genus Medauroidea; species Medauroidea extradentata. Next base: position 1,814 of record PNEQ01126368.1, read on the forward strand.
GATAGTGACAAATGTTAAGGTTTTCAATATGTTTATAAAAATGTTGATACATTCATTTTTTTTTTGAGGGCAGTATGTTGAGTCTTTAAAGTTATTCTTTGCATTTTGTTTGAATGTCAATGGAATTGTAAATAACACAAGTACAAGGAAACTTATACTTATCTACATTTATTTAGAAAGATTAAAATCTAACGAAATATTTAGTAAATAATATAATCAACGAACAGGTGCCCAAGGGGGCGACCACCTCCCCCCCCCCAAACAAAAAGGAAAATTAAATTAAATAAATTTGTGTAGTTACGAAAGCTAAAATCCTGCAACTTACTATCTGAAATGTGTAAAACTCTGAAGAGTACTTGGAGGGCCAATAAGCTAAGCTGTTTTATAGTATTTATTTTTTCAATCCAGAATGACTTTCACTCAGAGGGAAGACACTTCCTTCCGCCACTCCCTGCATTGTCAGAGTGCTCACAAAAGGTTCGGTACAAGGGCTAGGAAAACCCATCCGCAATAAACCGCCTTGTACATGCGCGCGCATCTACACCGAGGCGAAACCCAACAGTCACGTTCTAGCACCCCCTTGCAACTTGAATAGCAATAAATATGTTCGCATTGTAGTTGTAAAATGACCAGGAGATGTTGATAGTTTCGCTTGTGTTTCTGTTGTGAATTGTTACGAGCGCTAGTGTTGTAGCAACTTAATCAAATGAAAGCATGTACAAATATATTGTTTAAAAAAATTACTTATGATTAAATAATTCATGTGGTAGTAAATGTTTTGATAATTTTCTATGACATAATTTTTCGGAAATACTGTTATTATAATAATTTTCTAACATTGACTACTTTTTTGTGTTGACCTTGCATTCCATGCCTTTGTTTGAATTTGGATTACGTTGGTTGAAACGTGTAGAGTTCATATGTAGTTATTTTTTTTTTTTTTCGCAACGTGGATTTAACTTTCGGTATATGTTTTGTATGAATATTCCAAATTATGCCGAATAACATGTACTGTTCTAAATGCTTCCTTTTGTTTCATCGTGTAGAAATAACAAGCATTTCAGAGTTATGTTTACCGAACATTTGCCAACACCTGTACTCAGTCGGAATATTTTTTTTTTGAAAACGAAATTAAATTAACTGTTCGGGATCTGCTTTTCTTCCATTCCAATTTAAGGGCAAAACTTTACATTCACTGTGTTTGAATTACACGTTAGGTTAGATAAATCGTAATGAAAAATAAATCGACACATTAAGTAAGTTCGATATACTTACGTCTTCGATATGATCGAGGTATATTAGTTCACGTTTCGATGCAAAATGGCGACTAGAAATTCTGCTGTGAATTCATAGAGGCAGCACTGTCGCCAGATGTTCTTGTGACCAACTAGAAAGGCTTGTGTTACCGGTCATCTTTAGTATATCGTCGTTGCGTTCTAGCACTGTGTTCGTTAGTCTATTGTGCACAGTTTTGTTAACTCGTTGAATACAATGAGGATGGTGTGAGTTTACCTGTTTAAAATCGATTGAGAAGTGCGGAAGATGGATAAATTTTTGGTTAAAAAGCCAAAACTTTTTACTTCTTTGGTGGTAAGTTTTAATGAGTATACTGTTTGTGTATTGTTTTCGTGGTTATTATTAGTTCATGTATACGTATGGTGGATAGAGTGAAGAGTGATTCACGGCCATTTAACAATGATATATTCACAGCCCTTTTAACGACAATGTGTTTAGAGCCAGTGAGGGGTGGCATGATTTGGATATGGAGCGACGCCTGGAATTAAGGGTTGGGGAAACGGTAGTGCCCTGAGAAAACCCACCGGCCAACGGCATCGTTTAGGCACTTACGAAAATCCAAGTGACTCCGATGGGAATCAAACCAGTATCGCCTTGGTGAAAGACTACAGATGGTGGAGTCAGAGAGGGTTGAGAGGTTTTTTGGTCCGCACTTAACATCGAGGTCTTCAGCGCTGGTGAGTGATGGCATGAGGTGAGTGTGGAGCAGTACCGAAATGAAAGGGCGGGGGAAACGGGATATCCCCGAGAAAACCCACCGACCAGCGACATCGTCCGGCACGAAGAACATTTGCCCACCTGCAGTAGGCTTTAATCTATGAAGTTATTAGCGATGCATGCCAGATGCCAACGGAAATATATTGCAATCTATCTAAATGGAATGTTTTGGTTAATAAGTGAATCTTTCATCGCTGTAGAGTATGGGCCCACAGCTTAGTTATTTACTTCATGTTAAGTGGCTCTCCTGCAAGTTAGCAAATCGTACTGCAACGTGTTTTAAATTCAGTTTTTCAAACTAAACTGCGAAATGGTCGCATAATATGTTTATTTGCAAAATTAGTAAACGTTACATACTATAAATAACATAGTCTCAAGCAAAACTTTACATTTATTAGTGGCATGATTTTGGAGCATCTGTAAATTGCAAATACATTGTGTATGTATTATGTATAATACTGCAGTAGCTAAAAGTATTGTAGTCAGATTCAGCTAAAACTATCAAACAGAAGCCTTGCATTGGAGCATGCCACACACATTCTAGCAATAATATTGACTGAAACACTGCCTTAAGTTCTAAATTAAAGAGCTGATTACGAAAAAATGTATGCTAATCGAGGGGACGGTTTGCAAATACATTCACCGATATTAGAAGCTTGCAGATACATTAGCGAGTAAGTATATTTTGGCGGCTCTTTAACAGCTATGGCCTTGGGAGCTATTTGCAGCAAATAGTGTGTGTATTGGAGCAAGTTAAAATGCAAGAGCGGAGGGCGGGAGATCGCCGAGAATACCTGCCGGCCTACAGCATAGGTCCGGAGCAGTGGCGAAGCCGTGGTACGAGCTGACTGTACATTGCACTCAGTCGTCTGAGGAACCATTAGACTAGTAGTGGCAGGTACGCTCCTGTTGGTAGCATGTAAGAAGAGATCAACTATTCTCCAGTAATACACCTCGGTCTACACACAACTACTACGCGCTCAAAGTGTATAGTCTAATTAAATAGAGCTTTCCTTGGAACAAGATCACGCTTCACCACTGGTCCGGGATGAAAACCTAATGATCCTCCAGCAAAGTTAACAAGTATTTTTTTTTTTATTTCAGACAGTAAAACTGCCAAAATGACCTCATTTTGCGCCACTAAATTCAAATTTTTCTGGGGGAGAACCCCAGACCCCCCGCATTAAAGGAGGGGGAAGGATTGTATGAACATTGCCCTCCCCCAAAACTGAAATCCTGGCTACGCTACTGCTTCATAGCTCTTAAGTGTTCGGATTTAGAAAAGGTCTTAAATCAGTTTATGGACATTTATGTATTCATCATCACAAAACAAAAAACAACTCTATGTCTCGACAGGGTCGATAGCACTCATGGATTTATCTAAAACGCATACCATGTCTTTTCACCCTCTCAGGATTCTTTGAATTACAAAAAAAAAAAAAAACCTTTATAGACAATTATGGCCCATTGGGCTCAAATTTAATTGGAAGTGACGATTACCCGTTGATTTCTATATAGATGATTAATTGGAAACACGTTTCCTCCTGTTTCACACCTTTTCATCTCCTTAGGTATCAATTTTCAAAAAATCAGTCAACTTCATTTCAAGTAAGTAAGCAAACATTAAACCGAAACTAAAATCGCGTCAACACTTAAAAATTAATTTAGATCGATATATTGATCACGAATCGAAAATATGTTTTACTTTTTTTTTTTACATATTTGGAGTCGAATTTGGAAAATATTCTGAAATATATTTTCATTCTTTACGTAAACATCATTTTGAAACGGACTGCACTTTGATACCTCCGTTGGTTCTATATTTGTGGAAGAATAATTGAAAAAACATTTCAAATCTTTTCCCCCTTAATTAAAGACTCTCGAAACATATTGTAGTTCTGTGGTATAAATTTGTAAACGTATCTAATTGAAGTAAAAAACACGATAGCCCATTGGGTTTGAGCTGTACAGACGAATAATAAAAACACATTACCCTCTTTTTTTCTCTTAAGGAGTCGAATTTGGATGATCGCATAGTCAAAATTTTGAAGTGAAAAGCAACTTTGTATCCCATAGGATGGTAATAGATAATACTTATTCGAAAACAAAGTTCAGGTCTTTTCACCCATTTAAAGGTTGAGTTTCGAAAAATTCTTAAATTGGTTAAATGCATTTTAATGATTGACCCTGTGACAATAGGTAATCGGGTTTGATATACGTAGACGAATATTAGAAAACACATTTCACCCCTTTTTACTCCCTAAAGGATCAAATTTGAAATATCATTTATTAGTGCTCAGCTATGACCTAAAGGAACCCCACGCATCAAATTTCGTATTTCTAGGTCTAGTGGTTTGGGTGGCAGTTTGATGGTAGTCAGTTATTTAGTCACTCAGTGCTTTCTTTTATACATAAAGATTTATTTATTATTAAGAATAAGTGTGCGCTGTTATTTTGTGATCCGGTACAGTTATATGACAGAGTGTTTTTCAATAACACCCCGAAAATTTTAATTTTTATGATTTTACGAGAAAGTTGTTTGAGTATACAAATAGTGTTATTTGGTATGTTCGGGCACAAGAGGCTTGAGGCTGCGGATGTGCGGTTGCGCAGCGGCCATCTTGGATGACGTCACTGCCGCCATCTTGTTTCAGGAAACCATCTTGTTTCTTGCCTCCATATTGTTTCCGGCCGTCATATTGAATTACATCACTTTCAAAGTTTTCCAAAATTTTCCAAAAAAAAAATTAAATTTTAAAAATTAATTTTTAACCATCCACAATCTTGGAATAATTTCTCCCCTTCCCCGCCAATTTTCAACAGTCATTTGTTTCCATAGCCTGGAGCCCACCATATTTAATTTTCATTTTCTCCCGCTCTCTCAGTCTACCTAATGGTCTGCTATAGGCAGCCAACTTGGTCGTCATATTGGTGAACCATATCCACCATCTTGGTATGTCAAATCCTTCATCTTGTATTTCATTTTCTCCTGCTAATTCATTCCACTCATACATTCCTTCTGCTCTCTCATTCCACTCATACATTCCTCCTGCTCTCTCATTCATCAGTTCTCCAGCTAAAACACTGATATTTTGTTAGGAAAGTCTTTACAAAACATGTATTCCGATGTTCCTGAAACACCACAAGAGGGCCTACAAATGGGTACACAGACAACAATGGGTCTTTGCTGTAAGCATTGTAATAAGAAGTTCATTTCTAAACTCCACTTGGACCGTCACGAAACTAGTGTTTGCGATATGGCGACCTCCGTAAAGTAATTCAAGTGTATGACTTGTCCTTGTTTATTTACGAATTTGGGCACATTACGACATCACACGGTAATGAAGCAAAATAATTCACAAATCGATCCAGTATTGGCACGATCTAATAAAGAGGAAACTACGAATGTCTCGCCTGTTTCACCTCCAACACAAACACATAAGCATACGTGTGACATGTTTGGTGTTACGTTCACCTTACGTAGAAATTTGAGACGACACGAAAAAAACTGTTTGTTCCGGAAGAAAAATGTTAAATGTTGAAATGCGTGTACCTCTGTAACAAATGCCAGATAACATTCACCGATTACAAGAGCATGTTCGAACATTCCCAGATATGTTTCACCGATTACAAGAGCATGTTCGAACATTGCCAGATATGTTTCACCGATTACAAGAGCATGTTCGAACATTGCCAGATATGTTTCAGCGATTACAAGAGCATGTTCGAACATTGCCAGATATGTTTCACCGATTACAAGAGCATGTTCGAACATTGCCAGATATGTTTCATCGATTACAAGAGCATGTTCGAACATTGCCAGATATGTTTCACCGATTACAAGAGCATGCTCGAACATTGCTAGATATGTTTCACCGACTACAAGAGCATGTTCGAACATTGCCAGATATGTTGACATTTAAAGCCTTCGTCTTACAATGTTTGTGTAACTTGTGCGGGAAAATTTTTTAGGCAAAGAGAAGTTTGGTGGAACATGAGAAAAGTGGGTGTCCCATGACTTGCGATTGCATAGTTCACAGGTGTTTGGACTATAAACGTATTTTTGCACGACTACGCAATTTAAATAAACATAATATGTGCCACCGTAAACAGAAAATGAAAAGTTCTGTATAAAGGCTGCTTGTATGTTTGTTTGTATGTGTAGCCATTAGCTTGTATGTTTGTTTTATGTGTAGCCATTAGCTTGTATGTTTGTTTGTATGTGTAGCCATTAGCTTGTAAATATTTCTAGGACCGAAAATAAATGCGAAAAACTCTTGGTTTTTTTATTGAATTACTAATTTACTAACATAGTTTGTAAGTAACCTTTTTACGTCTATTGGGATTGGTATTATGCACACTGTTGATTAAACAGTTACGAGTCATGTTGTATGTGTTTACTATATGTCCATCCTTTTCAGGTTTAAAGTATAACTAAATGTTGCTAAAACCAAGGCCGTAACATCATTCTGAGCGTAGTATAAGCCAGTTACCCCTTAACTCGCGTCTGCATATCCTTAGACATACAGGCTACCCTACAGAGTATCAGTGTGTTTGAACATCATAGCTAGGGATCAAACCTCGCGCTGATCAACCTAAGATGAAAATAATATGATACAGGGTTGAAGGATTGGAATGGAGAAAGTCCGTGCCACTCGATAATACCTCGAAATGACATGAGCTTGGTGGGAATCGACCAAACTAAGAGGTAAAAAAAAGCTTATATCCCTGCCACCAATAACAGCATTTTTTAGTACTGGGCCTCCCTCTCATTATGGACCAAAATAAGGAGACTGCAATATGTTATGTTGGAGATGGGGTCGAGCAAGCTAAGAGGAATGCAGGTGCGTTCGCCAAAGACAGCATTGTAGCGAACTGGGACTCCCTGCCTCTCATTGTGAAGCAAGGTAAGGGGCTCACAATATATTATGCGGTGAGAAAGTTGTTAATAAGTGTTCGCGCAGAACATCTATTAATGTAGTACAGTCTTTACCGCAATAAATGCTTAGAGAAATTATATACGTGTTTTATTTCAAAGAGTGAATATAATTCCTCACAACTGTCTACCCGCATAAAAATGTAGTTTGCATGGTTTCTTGATAACATCCAGGTGCGTTGAATTTATCGATTATTCGCTTTGCTAGCCGTGGGAGTCACTTCACTCACAGCTGGCTCAGAAGTTTACCAAGGTGCATCCATTTGAATGGCCAAGCCGCGTGCCACTCGGCTTCGAATTTATTGATTATTAGCTTAGTGTTCGTGTGAGTCATGCACAGCTGCTCGCAGAAGGGTGCGCGGCTCAAGACAGCGCATCTTACCTTCGGTGTCCTAGAGGTAGAAGGGTGTATGAGTCATACCCGCATGTATGTTACGGACACCCTCGCTAGCACCCCTCTGTTACTAGTGTCTCGCGTACAGAGCTGCTCTGCAATGCTTTTAAAATGCATGTAACTTGAGCGATCTGTATCACTGTGTGTTTGTTAATGCGAGCTGCAACATCTACCGTCCTCACATACTGTTAACAGTAAGTACATTAAGTACTAACAATATGAATGAATGTATGTATGGTTGCATATATGTAGCATTGTGTTGAGTATGTCTCTTTGAATGTATGAGAGAGTGACTGTATGTACGCATGTCTGTAGCATTGTGTGAGTATGTCTGTTTGAATGTATGAGAGTGACTAAAAGATTTTTATTTTCTCACTCAAACCTCGGAAGTTTCACTCTAACGCTCTATCCACTTTATTTTATGTAACAAAAATGTTTGGTGCAGTGGCGATGCGGATGCTTCCGCATCATCACTGCAACAAACATTCCCCCCTTTAATGTGACTTAATTTGAGTGACCCCAGTACTTTTCGTTTGACAATTTGTAAAGAGAAAAATTTTGAGACCCAAATGGACAAACACAAATTTACACCCAGCCTGACCTGGGAATCGAACCCATAACTCCCCGCACCGAAGCCAGCCACTCAACCAACTGAGCCACGGGGGGGTTGGCTCCACTGAGCTACCGAAACAACCGGTAAACACATTGTGAATGTTATTACTTACTGTTCTTCATATTTTCCAGGACTGTGGCGAAAGTGCTATTGTTTTCCCTGTGTTGTTCTAACTTTTTGTAATATTGTAAAAACATGGGAAACAACCATGCATAGGTTATGAAGTAATGAAGCAACATTAAGGAGTCCTTTTTTAATTGTGGTTGTAAGTTGGAGAAATTAGAGAAAGTCATTGCTACTATACATAACATACGTAGTAACATGCCTTCGAACATCTGCTGTAACACACTATCTGTCGTATTAATAGTGTTTGTAAAGTGTATTTTAAAAATAATAGTTAAACATTGTGCTTGTTTGTAGACCTGTTTCATTACAGTATTATTTTATTTAATACGGTAGTTACTCAGTGTGGCAGCCCGAAGTGGTGAGAGATATTTGATATATGAATTTTTTCGCCTGCTCTATCCTGGTTACAAAAAAAATATGTATATTTCTCAACCTACAAATCGTGATTGTACGGTATTTTATTACATGTTTTTTTTTCACGCCTGACGTTTAAATAAAGCAGCGAGACAGAATGAGAATACATATTTTGATGCAATTAGTAATGGTGGGTAGGCTACAACACTTTGTAACATTGTGATACACTGTGATTCAACAACAGGGAAATATATATATTTTTTCTTTGCATGTTGAGTAGTGGATACGGTTTCGTAGTGGATAGAGTACTACCCTCTTACCATGCTGAAGTATTTTTGGTAATTCTCAAATTTTGTATGTATGGATCGCTTAATGTGTTACCGTGGTTCTATTCTGTCGATGTTATACATTCGCATCTCTAGAATAACTTTAGTTGTATTAAGAAGGTTGCATGTGGGGTGCTCTAACTATGCTAATCAGGTTAAAAATAAATACTTTTAATTGCAAATGTGTTATACTTGTGTTATACTTGTGTTATACTTGTGTTATACTTGTGTTATACTCGTGTTATACTCGTGTTATACTTGTGTTATACTTGTGTTATACTTGTGTTATACTTGTGTTATACTTGTGTTATACTTGTGTTATACTTGTGTTATACTTGTGTGTTATACTTGTGTGTTATACTTGTGTGTTATACTTGTGTGTTATACTTGTGTTATACTTGTGTTATACTTGTGTTATACTTGTGTTATACTTGTGCTATACTCGTGTTATACTCGTGTTATACTCGTGTTATACTTGTGTTATACTTGTGTTATACTTGTGTTATACTTGTGTTATACTTGTGTTATACTTGTGTTATACTTGTGTTATACTTGTGTTATACTTGTGTTATACTTGTGTACACACCAGCAACACATTTCATTGTCTCGCATTCGGGAGGACTCGTGTTCGATCCGCGGTTCTGGTCATCCTGTTTTTTGTTTTTTCCAGGGGCTTTTTTCAGAAAGTACACCAAGTTGTCGCGATGGTTTGTCTTCCCGTCCGGTTCCTACCCGCCTTCACACACGTTCCTGGTTTGTCTGGTACTTTTGAGGGTAAGTAAAACATTTCGTAACACATAAATATAATTTTAAAAAAATAAGTACTAGTAAAAATCACTCGTATTGGAATCGAGTCAATCAAAGCAAGGTTCGATTCCCCACTCAAAACAGCCAGGTTTCGGTTTTCCATAGTTTTCCGAATTCGCTCCAAGCGAATGCTGGGTTGGTGTAAAGCTTAGGGGTTGATTCTTCTCCTGCGTCCTTACCTGGGTATATGTTGTTGTCTCTAACTAGCTAAATAGTCATCTTACCTTGTGCCTCATCACTACTGCACGCGAGTGGAATCTTCGGTAGTGTGGGAAATGTTAACAGGTAATATAGTACTGACCATCTTCTTAAGGTGGCCGTTTGGGTGGGTGTATTATGCATGTTGTCTAGTATTGCGAATGCTAAGAGAGACACATCACGCCTCACCCTAGACTCAAGTCAGTGAACTGTTGTTCTGTCTTCTCGCCAACTCGTCTCTATAGGAGGTTCAATGGTGACAGTATCATTGCATGGTGTAATATTATGTTAAATGTGTATTGTGCATGGCTATACCTTTAAAAAGAATTTGCGTCATTCATGCATATATAAATACACGGGGGGAAAAAAGCCATTTAGGTTGTCAGAAAATATATTTGCATGAATAGTATAACAACTTGAAATGAGTATACACTGTGCATGTTATACGTGCGTAGATATTCCTCATGCGCGTTGAGTCATTTTGGATTATTCTTGTAAGGGTTGATGAAGCGCTCCAGGTGTTCAGCGGTTTGGGCTGGCAGCTACCTTAACACAATGTCGTTATTTCGCGTAACATAACACTACTTCTGCAGTTTGTGTATGTATGTATGTATGTATGTATGTATGTATGTATGTATGTATGTGCGTGTGTGTGTAGCAATATGTAGAATATCCTTATAATGGAGAAATGAATTCCGGATTAATTACAACTTTGATTTAATTTTTCCTGTATTTATAGGTTGTTATATTTATTCAATTTTAATGACTAGTGTATATTTATGGCAAATTATACGCTACTACTAAGCAATATATGCAATTTGAGGAAAAAATGGTTTTTTTTTTTTTAATTTGTAAGTAACACTGTCTGAAGTTGCAGATTGACAACTGACAAAACTATGGCAGCGTTTGACGTAGTGGTTAGATATCTCGCCTTCCTCAAAGGCGAACCAGGTTCGTTTCTCGTCTGGGTTGACGACGGACGTTTCGCACGCAGGAGGTTCGATGTTGATTGGCAGGTTTTCTCGGTGTACTTCCGGTTCCCTCGCTCATGTATATTTTGTTGCTGCTTCATCATGGGATCTCACTTCATGTCACACAGCTGTGCTTTGCAGACACTCTCTCAGTCGTCTTGAGTTGCGGGTGTTATCCTATCTTAGTATAATATTTATTTACCAATGACAGAATATAATCAAGAATGAGTCTACCTAACATTGAAACTGAAGGTGTGCGGTGCGCGTCAATGTTTTAAATTAATTTGCAGTAAGTTTGTCGTACCTAAAAATTAAAAAAAGAAAGTATGCAAAAACAAACATTTTACAGACTTGTTTTTTTACCAGGTGCATGAATGTAAGTCATACCATTCAGCAGAAGTTCTCAAATAAGGATACACAACGTATTATTTCTTTTTTTTTCTAAGTTGATACACACTGAACAGTTTTCGAACAATTTATAACAGGTAAAGCTCTGCATGGTGGATGATGGACTGGGTACGTGACCACCTTAAGTAATGAAAATCGCATTTAATATACATTAGCATAATTTTTAAAATTAAGAGTTTCATATACTGATGTGTGTGGGATATTTTTGAATATACCCAACGTAGTTTCGTAAGATACATTAATATTCGCTGCTATGCATTTCGAGTATTTGTGTTCACAGGTTTATGTTAGGTGTGGTTGCGATGGTTGTCAGGACAAACCATTCGCCTCCCACCAAGGTGCTCCGGGTTCGATTCCTGGCGCGGATGGTATCCGGGTTTTGGACGTGGGATACATGCTGGACGATGTCTTCGGTCTGTGGGTTTTCTCAGGATCTCCTGTTTCGTCCACCGTTTATTCCGGTGCTGCTCCATACACATCTCATAGCACCCCTCACCAGCACTAAAAACCTCGATATTAAGCGCTGACTAATCTCTCTCACCACTTTGTGTTTTGTGATGGACGCATAGACGAGTAACAGGCCACTCTGCTAGTGTCGTAAGTTAGTTACGTGCGATAGTTTAACTTGTTTAAACAATATTTAATACACGGTGCTTCCACGTAAATCCAAGATTCGTAACAAAAGAGCTGTAGATGTACACCAAAGGCGAGATTTGCCTAACTGGAATCCTCGCTGTATATTTACCTTCTATCTACAGTAAACTAGTATGCATATGAAGGTGTACAGTTTTCTTGGAGTGATATTTACGTGCAGAGCTTGTTGCAGTAGTGTGGCAGTGTTTTATATTGAACTAGCAGTCCCCCGCGGCTTTGCTCGCGAGTATTATTTGTAACTGATAATATTTACTTTAATTGAAAAACCTCTTTGTACACAAGATTGGTACTTCAGTCGTCAATTGTTAGAATGTCCAAGCGGCTAGTTGAACTAATTCTGCAGCAGGATAAGTAGCTATAGCTGTCCACACGAAAAGCAGTCTTAAGTTTGTTCCTGCCACTAACAGCGACTACTCCTGGGCCTTATTTATAGTCCTGCATATTTGACGTTGTGGGGTAATTACATACACCTAAGGTAAGAGGTTAATCGAATGAGAAACATATGTTTACCCTGTGCACAACCATTGGTAATGGTGCCCTCGATTATATATTTTCAAAATATTCACTTGAACTTTATTGCCATTACAAAGTTTCAGTGGGTAAAGGTTTTGCGGAAACGTATTTGGTGCCCCAAACTTGAGATTAGTGAGATGATATATCGTCGGTTTACTGCCAAAAGTGACAAAGTCAAAATGAGATAAAATTATAAAAATGATAGAAATATGTATATGTTGTTCACGAACAATTGCCCAAGTTTAAAGTTTATTCGTCGTTTCGTACTGTTGTGTCGCAGTATAGTAACATACCAAATTCTTGTTAATATCTACGATTTAATACTGTTTTTAAACGAAATAGCGTTTATGACTTAATCACTTTTGGCAGTATACCGACGATATGTCAGCTGATATTGTAGAGGAACCTAAGTGGAAAGCGAACTGCAATTTTACCCCTTTTAAAGACTACATGTAAATTGCACTAATTCGATCTGCCTTGTAGTTTTTGTATGTCAGAATTGAACGTTCGCACGCAGCTTTTAACGGAATTCAAGCCCAGAACCACCCGGAATTTAGACCTGAGTAACAAACAACTGCGTTACGTAACGTCGAAATAATTTATGAAAATAAAATTTATAAAAACAAATAAAATATCTGTGTACTGGGCTCATAGAGGTTGTACAACACCACGTCTCGATAGGTTACTGTAGTGAAACTCCTATATAGGTTGTTTCTCGCTTCTCGTTCCTGCTTTTCGGATCGTCTGCCTTGATTATTGACCAACTATGTTTTATTCTTAATAATCACGTTTCTTATAAAGAAAAAAAATACACACATATTTTTTAAATATTTACGTAAGCATCACTCTGACGCGAACAATACCACAACATCGCTACTGGTTAGATAGATATCGTGGGTTCACGCAAAACAAATTTTGTGCTTCTTCACCCTTTTGGGTGTCATTTTTAATTTACATCTTAGACATTTGTATAAGTATACAACTGAACAACTGAAGTGTAAATCACATCGCTAGCCCGTTCAGTCGAATCATAATCGATCATTCACAAAAAAAAAAAAAAACATATTATCTCTGCACAATATTGAGAAATTGAATTTCGGAAAATCTGGAAACCGTTTTGCGATAATTTCTGTAATCATCATCCTGAAGCAAAAATTAATTGTATTTCACGACGGGTTCGATAGATATCGAGGATTTATCTAAAACACGTTCAAGGTCTTTTCACCTCTTAAGAGAGTAAATTTCGAAAAACCCTTGAATCACGTTTTAGAATACTTAATTGGTATCTCGTGGACGTAAAAAACACAACATTAGCACGCTGGGTTCAAGATATATCGACGATTAATTGAAAACGCTTTTCACCCCTTTTCACCCCTTTTCACGTCCTTAGGTGGCGAATTTCGAAAATTCCTGAAATTGCTTTTTAGGTATTTGAGTAAGCATCAATCCCAAACAAAAATCACGTCGCTATATAAAAAACTATGGGATCGATATATATAGAATGTGAGTCGAAAACTCATATTACCCTTTTTTTACCCAGTTTAGGGCCGAATTCAGAAAATATATTTTAAATGGTACTTGGGATATTTACAAAAGCACCTATTTAAAGCAAAGAGCACTTCGATATCCCGATTGATTCGATAGATATGGAAGGATAACCGAAAACGCATTTAACGTATTTTCACCCCTTTAAATAAAGAATTTCGAAACGTCTTTGAGTCCTGTCATAAACATTTGTAAAAGTAACCAATTAAAGTTAAAATCACGACGATAGACAATTGTGTTTCAAAGATATAGCCAATTCATTAAAAAACACATTTTGCCCCTTTTTACTGCCTGGGAGTCGAATTTCAAAAAAACCTAAAACAAATTTTTGGGTATTTACGTAAGCAATATTTTGAAGTGAATATCAACTCTCTATCCCGAAGGGTTCAATATATATCGATAGTTGATTGGAAACACATTTAAGGTCTTTTCAGCCCCTTAAAAGTTGAACTTCAAAAAATCCTTAAATTGGCTAGTATGCATTTGTACTAGTGTCCTATTAAAGTAAAATCACGATGATTGGCGTCGGGTTCGAGCTCTATCGACGTTTCTTCAAAAACAAATTTCACCCCCTTAGAGGTCGAATTTCGAAAAATCCCTTCTTAGTGCTCGCCTATGACCTGAAGGGAACCCCCACAAAAATTTTTCACGATTCTAGGTCCAGTGGTTTGGGCTGCAGTTTGATATGTCAGTCAGTCAGCGTTCATTATTATATATAGAGATAATTTAATTCTTTTATATTACAGCTGGTTTTGCTCCCTGTTGAGCCAGTCCCCGCATGCAGTCACTACTTGGGTCTGTTACTAAAACGTTAGTTTTAAAATTTATACGTAGTGTGTCCTGAAGCTGTAAACGTAAATAGCTGCTGCTAATGAATTTAGTTTTGAAACTTATTTCATTAAGGTTTCATGTATTTTGTTTACTAATACATATTTTTTTTGTATCCAGTCAGTCTACACTAAAAATTACAACACACTGCCTATCATGTAGCAGTGAGAATAAAATAAAATTTTTGTACTGTAACTGTCCTTCACTCACTCTGTGCAGTCAGTATATAGCTACGCAAATTTATAGGTTCAGGATAATAAATACATATATTCTGATGCTTTTCACCCACACTTGTGCCAGATTATTATTCTAACAATACGAGCTGACGTGTGCTCAACCGCACAAACATTCATCGCGACCGTTCGCCAACACTAAGCAGCGACCCTTCAGCAGTATTCACACCGACGGCCCGCGGCAGCTCGGAACACGCTCTGCATGCGTCCGATACTGACGGGACCAACTGAGTAGCCAAGTTCATGCGGCCACGTGCTCAACAGTGCAATACAAAGGGCAGTGCCACTAGTAAGATAAACCGACATCACCGCAACACACCCAACACCAACTAAGCAAGGGCATTGGTCGTTTCAGCAAACATTGAGCCGTCGCTGATCACGACGTGCACAAATGCCAAAGCGCGTGTCACCTGAAGCAGACCGTGCGGAAGTTGTTAGGCCGAGACAGAAGTGGCGAGGTGCGGAAGTTGTTAGGCCGAGACAGAAGGGGTGCTGTCTGATGTTAGAAACACACACGGTAGAAACACATACCACAGAAACACAGAAGACAGAATGTTCTAAGCAATGCCAGTTCTATATTATGTGTTTCTAAAGTATGACAGTTCTTAGATGTGTGTTTCTATTATACGACTGTTCTAAAGCACGTGTTTCTATAGTATACCAGTTCTAACATCTCTGATT
>PNEQ01126369.1:0-17412 GCA_003012365.1 Medauroidea extradentata
TGAAAAATGGTGGTTGGGATGCATTTTAGACTCTTATGAAGACAAACAAGAGGTTAAAGTGAGTTTTCTACATCCAAATGGACCCTCTCCATCCTACAAATATCCAGAACTACCAGACGTTCTTTGTGTACACAAAAGTGATATCCTCACTAGAGTTGATCCTCTTACAGCAACTGGAAGAGTGTACACACTCACAAAAAGGGAAACGCAAACTGCTACTACAAAATTACTCCAGAAAGTCATTCACAGCAAACCCGCTGTGTAGCTATATTTACGTAACATGTAAGTAGGCTTAAATATCATAATTTTACTCACACTCTAACCATTTTAACAATTAATTACTTTTGATCCCATCATGATCCCACTCTATAACTTTCAGGATGTACTATTTAAAGCCTGATACATAAAATATAATTTTTTCCCATTTTTAAAAAAACTTTTTTTAATGTATCAACAACATGTGACATGTCAAATTAAAGCCCATTTCAAGAGCTTTTAAACAAGCTATCAAACACATCTGTAACTCAATTAGGAGCTGAGCTAGTGGCATTTGTATAAGTATCTACCATTGATTTTTTTTAAATTTGGTTTTTTAAAAGGCTATAAGTCTCAAAATAGTATTTTAAAAATTCTAAAAAAATATATAGTATTAAATCTCACCATGTGTACAAAATATGTTCTGAATTTAATCACAATTGGGGGGGTTAAGGGTTTTAAGCATGGTTGATTTGACACGCAATGACCCAAAATAATAAAATCAAAATTACAATAGACAGTTGCAACTAAAGTAATTAATTTAAATTGATGTCAAAATTCAGAGGAATACAATTGTTACATTGGGAAATTAAATTTACAATTTCATGCAATACACAAATTATGTGTGGAGAAAATTCTCATCCGATAAGAAACATATTTCACTACCTACAATCAAAAAGCCCAGTACTATACAAGATTACACAAAAAAAATTCCTTGGAAAAATTTAATTTTATAAGTATTGTAGAGGTACTCACTGAGAGATCCAGTGAAGTGTGCTTGCCATAAGCATGTAAAGCAGTACTTTAATCAGATTTTTTGTAACTCTACAACCTCCTAGCTCCCATCCCCCCCCCCTCAAAGGGGTTCCTAACACCGTTGCTCTAAAAATAGAATTCCGCCCGTCCTTTCTACCATCCCTTCTTGCCAATAGGCGACTGTGTTACAAATTAAAGTTGATGAAAACAACAAGAAAGAAAGAAAACTACATGGGAGGATGCAAGTGTTTGCTTTCTCATGTTTCATGTTACAAATTATACCTGTATCATTTTACAATCCTGTAGCTGCTTTTCACACTAACGGAGATTAGCGCATGTAAAAAAACGCAGACATGTTAGCCTTCGGCATCAGAAGGAAGCATCTGAGGGTGGGAGGGGGGCCTAAGAGAGAGACGAGAGGAGAGACGTGCACGTAAAAAAAAGCCGAAGGCGACACGTTATCAGCCTTCTGCATCAGCAGGAAGCATCGAGCAGTAAACAACTGAATAGATTACGGATAAAAGTGGCGTATGTGACGCAGCGGGCCCAGCTACTTATGGCTTTCTTCCCCGGGATTATGGTACCGTGATGTCCGATGACGCTTGTGTAACCCTGGCTGTGGGAGGGGTAACAATTGTCTGTCACCAAATCCATCCTCCAATACAAAGCCGTCACAGCACCGCAGAGGAGTTAGTTGACTGCTGCCCCAATTTAACTTTGTTTCCCGTGCCACTACGTGTGACCCTGACTGTGTGAGGAGGAAATGACAAAACAACACTTTAGGCGTTTAACGAAAACGTGGTAGACATAATCTACTCTGTAGTATTGGTTTCGTGATCTGATCTACTGAGTCATTGGATGTTTAAAATTTTTTACGGTGTGCACAAAATCTCTAATAATAGTATGTTGGCAGCCTATATAAAATACAGCAAAACATGTAGAAGCTGTATAGGTATTTCGGACCCTATTTGGCAGACTTGGCCAAGTTCGGACAGTGCAGAACATACTTACTGGTGCAATATACGTGTATGGTAATACACGAAAATTTCCATAACAATAAGGGATAAAGTGATAGTGCTGTGACACAATCACTGCTTCTTGCAATAGCCTAATCAAGAGTTTACTATATCGAAGATGTTATGCACTAAGGGCCTTATCAATATAATATGAGTTTTTCTCACAAAATTATCAAACTTCCTTGACATTGCTTTCTATTCCAACAAAGCAACACACTATTTCACTATACAGTTTATATTTTATTATTTTCGTAACACATAACATATGCAACATCTAACATGTCTAAAAAATTTAATAGAAAACATACTTGCACGTTTAATGCGCAACACCAATGATACGCAAATAAGTTTAAAAGTTAAAAAGAAATGTTCTGAAGGCCAAAACAAATACCTAACTTTAATTCGTCTAGCAACATTTTTACTAGATGAACTCCTCACGACTCTTCGTTTAACTAAAATACTATGTTCTGACACTGTCTTCTACAGCATCACTACAAAGAGCCAAGCACTGAATTAGTGTGAAAGATTCCAGCCGATCCATTTGTGGTGGTTCTGCTCCTCTGCGACCTCCTCCCTCTATTAGTAGTTAAAAGATTGTCTGCAGCTGCTGCGTGTTGTTGATTCAGGGACGTAACTCTCTTCCGTTGCTATTGCAAGTAGTTAGCAGGCAAAAAAAAAAATATGGCAAAACAAGCGAGCTGATGCAGAGGCGGTGCCTATAATACTGAAGCCCGGATAGCAGTGAGGTTAGTCAGAAACGGATATAAAAAAAATAAGAAAAATCATATTGGCATTTTTTCTCCTTTATTTTACCTTTCTTTTGATTCAATTTAACAGACAAAGGCAATTCACATTGCGAGTGCTCGCCCAGGGTTACTTTAGGTGGATTTTTCTATCTACGGATCACGACTTGCCGCTTGCCTCTGTAGTAGTACTTGGTCCGGCACTTTATCTACCTTAGTTCTGACTACGCGGTTATCAAAACCTACTTCTAGTTACATTACTATAAAATAAAAAGGCAGTTTGCCAAATAAAGAGACAAAAAAAAAAGACTGGGCTGATTTCTTCTAACGAATCCGTCCTCTAGGCTTCACAGCTCCTCTTCTACGTCTAACACGTCATCTTCCTGCCGCTATGACGCCCCAACTAAACGAAACACTCAGCCGGCCATCTCCCGGTGACCGTCCACGAGCTCCGATGTACGACTGACGTTTACACACTTTAACAGAAAAATTTAGCCGGCCATCTCCTGACAACCATCCACGAGCTCCAATGTATGACAACTAACCGATGACAAACACAAACAAGAAAAACTTAGCCGGCCATCTCCCGGTGACCGGTCACGAGCTGCAATGAATCACAACTAAATTTCCTGGGCGGACACCCGGACTTGCTCGCCGAGCGGTGGAGGGATACATCAGGATCCAACTTGCCTAAAAGCTGGTTAATTGACGTTTACTAACGAAGAAAACTATGTAACATAATTACTGATAAATTTACAAAGCATTTTATTCCATAATACCAACTAAATATTCCTAAAGTTTATTAAATGGGGATGTGCAGAGTCATCAATCTGCCGCGGATTACCACCTTTTTAGTGTTGTTGCAGACGGCAATACCACCCACGTCGATCGAGAAACGCCCTGCAGAGCCCCCGCATTCCAGCACGTCCCTGTACGTGCCTCCAAGCGAGTGAACTCTGACCTGCCTGCCAGATAAATCCATCCTAGCACAGGCTAGCTCAGAGCTTATTTGAAATTTTAAAAGCCAGCACTTCTCTGTACGTGCTTCCAAGGAAGAGAACTTTGACCAGCCTGCCAAATAAATCCCATTCCAGGAAAAGCAACCGAAGAGGCTACTTGAGATTTAAAAAATCCAAACATGGCAAAATATAAGAAAAAGTAGCTGAGAAAAGTTGCTTGAAATTAAATTAGCTTTAAAATGAGTCCAAACACGATGTAAATCCAAAACACTGGACACGTAAAATTAAATACTTT
Organism: Medauroidea extradentata; assembly: GCA_003012365.1. Lineage (NCBI taxonomy): Eukaryota > Metazoa > Arthropoda > Insecta > Phasmatodea > Phasmatidae > Medauroidea > Medauroidea extradentata. Next base: position 4,025 of record PNEQ01126369.1, read on the forward strand.
TCTCTTGCTTTAACATTTAAATTAATTTCTCTATTAGCATCCCCAATTAATAAGTTGGATCCCGCCTTATACATCCTTATACCTGGTTAAGTTGGCCTACTTAATTTGTTATAAACATTAAAAAAATATTAATTAAGACAAAAAAAATTTGAAATTACTATATGATAAGAGGCTAAGTAAGTGCTACGTGCCAATGCAAGTCACACATTATTACAATAGGCCAAGGATGGCCAACCTTATGCCCGCGGGCCAAACACTGGCCCGCCAATGAATTCTGAATGGCCCTCCAAAAGCTTAATCATTTGCTCTATATTCCTTTCCTAAGTACTGTAGAGAAGTGTTTGCACTTCAAGAGGATAATGAACTGAGAATACATGGGAAATAACTGTTTTATGAAATTACTCTATGTTATAATACCGTAAGAAAATACATATATTTTGAGATCATGAGAAGTAGTCAATGTTAAAGTTTTTATCGCTGCCCACGACATGATTTGGTTCAACTTTTTGGCCACAACTACGAAAAGGTTGGCCGCCCCTGCAATAGGCCTTCAGTGGAAAATCTGTAACAAAGTTCAGTGAATGTTTCTGTCTAGTTTTGCATACAGTCTGAAAAGGCAGTACTAGTAATGCTAAATGGTTCCCAAAAGACAGTTCAAATTTGAAAATTGTAGTTTTGAGTATGAAATTATGTAATTTTTGTAGACATCACTAGAGACTGTATTTACTTATTATCAAAAACTTTTATCACGCATAGTATTCAAATAACGGCAAGTCAAGAGTCAAAATATACACGATTAAGACTGCACACACGTAACTAAAACTACAGACTTTTGAAATGAAATAATTTACACAGAGATCAAATTTCCCGGGTCACATGTCAAAAGTTATAAAACATAGAGCATATTTTTTTTAAGAACATTGCTGAAAATAAAGTTCCTTTATGTCTGAAAATGGTAGCTTATGTATAATAAATAACCAAAACCATTATATCTCAATCAAATATTTTGTTTTATTGAACAGTGACATTCTTCTTGATTGCAATACCACATGTAAACTTTTGCGTACTGAGTTGTAATATATTTTGGCAGTAACAAGAGCGCAAGCCCTTTCCAAGACACGGCGAGCTACCATGGAGAGGTGTTGTGTAGTCGCAATTAGTTACCATATGGTGGCGTTCCTTGTGGGATCTCTCACAACTACATGGGGAAGTTGGCATGACTTACTTGACATCTGTTCTCGAGTTTTTTTCAGGTGCAGTGTCAACCTCATTGTCGCAGTTGGTCTAATAAACAGCAACATTGCAAACTGTTAATTCTTTGAAGTTTTTCAACATGACGATATTCAGAAACGAAAAGAGGCACAGACTTACAAAAGCAAAAGTTTTAGAAACTGCAGTTGACATTTTTTTTTACTTTATTTTTCAAAGCAACTGATCATTTTTCAATGCAAAGTTTTTGAATTATTAGTGGGGAAACACCAATAACAGAACAGACTTCATTAACTGATTCCACTACAACACATTGACGTTCAAAAACTTTTTCATCTACATCAGAAATAGGCGTATTGTCATTGCAATAGTACACATACACAAACACTTACAAGGAACAAGCAACAGTTTGTTTGCCTGCATAGGCCTATCTAACGTAATTTGCTGAAGTGACTACTTTATAGGTTTCTTGTGTACAATTAATGGGTCTGAACACACTTTACCATATATATGTAAAAACTTTTCCAGAAATTATTTTTCATGATATGTACACACACTATTTAGGTCTTCAGATCCAATCTTTAAATTTAATATATGTTGTTCATCAATGTTAAATTCATTAATTTCTTTCAATTTAGATTCTCTTGAGTATGATAGTTTATTACAGTTTTCTTGTATGCAAAGACCTACTGAACACTAAATTTTCTTCACCGTTTTAATTTAAATAACAAATAAAACATTAGCACAAGTACAAAAAGCTCTTCACTTTCTTCAAAATAATTAACTATCAAATGACAAACATTGTTGGATAACAAACAGTTTTACACAGGAGCATGTCACACAACACCTGCATGTTGAAAACTGACTATAAACAACACTCACTGCTAATAGAACAGGCATGGGCCGGCCCGGCCAGATATTGCATTGCAAGTTGAGACTTGTTCTGACTTGACATGTCCGCAGCTTCCTGTCTCTAAAACAATAACCTGTTTATCTTCTGTGAAGATGCATTTACAATGTCAAATCATAATTGGAATATGTTTATATTCCTAACGTGTAATGGTAATATATGTATCAAAATTTTTTACATATTAAATTTTTTTTCCTGAAAGGACATAAAAAAAAATTATTATTTTATTACTTTAATACATACTACAAGGAGAATAGCTCACAATTTTTTTTCAGAATTTTATCACAAGTCCTACATAAAAATATTTGTCATCAAAAATGGCAATTTCTCCAGTTTTATGTAGTTCAGGCAATTTTTTTTATAATAAAGGACTGAAAAAAAACTGGTTGATATTTTTTGTACAATTAATACTTATACTCGGCTATTACAGGAAAAACTATCGCCCTTGGTAGGCCTACTGCTCTCCTTCATAACGTAAAAACTGAGAATATCGCAAAAAACTCAATTTTTTTTGCCTAATTCCAGAGGTTACACAACCCACAAATCTCAGAGAATTTGTATTTAAAATATATGCTTTAAAACCTCATCCTTTTAGCTTTAATATGAGGCCAAGTTCTGCTTTCTATGTTAATTAGATAATTAATGACAGCAAATTACAAACCATAGTAAAAAGGCAAATTTTAGTGCACAATTATATCTATTAACGTGTACACATAAAAATTATTTTAACTAAAACTCTAAAGAAATATATATATTTTTTGTACTCTAGATACTATGTTCCAACAAACTACAAAATTCTGTGAAAATCGAAAATAATGCAGCTACTAAATATTTAAAATTTTGTTGATTTAAAATGGAATGACCCAGTAGAGAAACCTACTAAGGGTACAGTGCAGTGTTCTCCCCAAGCCCATTTTGGTGTGCGCCCCCCCCCCCCCCGGCTAGTTTTCTCTACCACCCGGCTAAGAAACAGATTTTCCTATCAACACTATCAAACTTATTCCACGATGTACCCAGCTGGTCTCGTGAACCACCCAGCTCTAAATTTGTGCTGGGGAAAACACTGCAGTGGATTGATAGAGATGAAGTAATGAGTAATGTAATGTAAGGAATGGCAGCGCAGAAAACGAACAGAGCCTTGCCTTACTACAAGCAGTAGAGAACCCTACTTAGGGGTATAGTGAATTGATAAGAGATGAAATAATGAGTAATTTAATGCAAGGAATGGCAGAGCAGTTAGTGAACAGAGCCTTGCCTTACTGCAAGCAGTAGAGAAACCAACTAGGTGTACAATGGAATGATGAAGCAGAAGTATTTAGTAATGTAACGCAGAGAATGGCAGCGCAGTTAGTGAACCGAACCTTGCCATGGTATAAGCAGTAGAGAAACCTACTAGGTGTACAGTGGATTTATAAAGCAGAAGCGATGAGTAATGTAATGCAGAGAATGGCAGCACAGTTAGGCCGGTATTCCTAAACAAAAAGAGTCAACATAAGCACTACCATCTCAGGCGCAAGAAAAGCAACGACAGAGACCAAACTCGCTGAGCGTATTGTTAGACGTGTCCCAAGATGGTGTTAGGTAAGTCACGGCTTATTATTCGCCAACCCGTGTGAGACTAGAAACAAACAAAGGGGATGATGAGCACTGCCGATTTACCATGACTATAACAAGAACACAAACTTTGTACTTCTGAAACATATTATTTAGCATTTGAATTAGTTTACAAAATAATTACAGTAACAAAGAGATAAAAAACACGGATTATCACAGTCACATTAAAAATATTAAATAACTGTTTTTTGTAAAAAGTTAAAACAAAAGGTACAGTAGCCATGCGATCGCAGTGTTTCCGTCATATTTTGACGCTGATTATGACCTGAAATGTTATACAGTGGAACCTATATCCATCGTTTCACAGGGGACTGACAAAAAATTTCAATACATGCAAAAATTCAATGGATGTGGTCTTGAAATGCTGATAAGTAAGAAATAGTACCACAGAATATGTTCCATTGATGCGGACGTTCAATACATCTAGGTTCAATAGATAGAGGGTCCACTGTATTAGCATATTATTCGGACACGTGGAATAACATTCAAAACATGATTCGCAATCACTGTTAAAATACAATATATTATTACGCTGCAGCTAAATACTAAAAAGTAAGATATTGTCACTGTAACAGTGGCACATAAATTAGGTATCTCATCGTCTCTATACACAATGCACTAAACCGACACGTTTTTTTTTTTTTCGCTATTACTTGATATCATACTTCAAGCAATAGCTCTATCATTTCATTGAACACATCTTTCTAGCAAAGTAAAATTCATGATTCAGTCTAAACTTTGTTTGTATCCAGTAATTTCATTTTGAAACAGTCTCTAATAACCTGGGTGTCGACGAAACATAAAACTCACTTACCTTACCTTTTGTTTTTTGAAATATACGAGTTAAAAATGTGTTTTTGACAATTTTCGAAGGCTTCAGAATAACACTGATACGCAAGCTGTTTTAAAATATGTTGCCTGTCAACTGTCAACGTCTGAAATATGCTTTTATTTTACAATATGTTTATAGTAAATATATCGCAGATGTTAAGTAGTTTCTAAAGAAACATACTTTTTTATGAAGCAAAATGTTTACGAATTATGATTTTTTTTGCATGATTATGACAATGTGGACGAATTAGAATGCCCATATTAATAATGTTTACACTGCATTATTGTTATTTTACATGCATCAAAATGATTGCATTGGTACATTTTAATTGAGTATAACTTGTTATTATGAGCGTTAAAATTGTCCTGGAAAATTAATTGTTTAATTCTGTTATTTTAATATCTAAAAAACACAAAACAAGATATGTGCATCTGAACGTGATGACAAATTTTTATTGTTCTAGACACAATATTTCTTATTTTATGGTTAGCACAAAAAAAAAAGTAAAAATTTCTCACAGAACACAAATAATTAAAAAAAATATTTCTTATATGCTTTGTATGTTATTTACAGCGAAAAGCAATTAGTTTGTACTCTTTACCAATAGTTGATTACAACATTGTAACTGTCGAATATTACGTTATTTTAATGTGTAGAAACAATATTTCCTAAAATTAAAGTAATTGTACTACTACAAACAATATTCTGTGTAATATAACAAAGTTTAAAAAAAAATTTGCACCAGCCAGGATTTGAACCCAAAAAGTTTTTTTACCGACCGCGCACCTTGCCACCTGAGCCAACTGCATTGATATTGTTACAGTCTAAAAATTTTACACTAAAGCCTGCATATAGCAAACTGTCTACAAAATCATAATTTTCTAATTAATAGTTTTAAGTTTTTGAAAAGCTTGTAGCTTATCACTTAACATTCTCGCCATGTTTAAGTTTCATTTTATGTACAATTTCTTTGTATTTGTTGACTCTCGTTTCGTTAAATACGATTTTCGGCAGGCAAGCGTTTATGTACAGTGAACCGGTTGGGACAAGACCATCTCCGGATCAAGAAAAGCAAGAGTAGTCCTAATGTGCGACCGTATTCCTAAACGTCCTGATGGTATCAGATAAGTCACGGATTATTATTTGCCATCCCGTGTGCGGTTATTAATAAATGAAGGCGACGCTGGGCAGTGCTTTTCTATAGAACAAGTAGCAATGACTTTCAACAGTTATTTAACAAAAATACATTAATTTTTTACATTTAAAACGTAACGTATTCCAAGGGCGCCCATCAGGGGGGGCAGGGGGGTCCCGAGCCCCCCCTTAACAGATGTTCCACAATGTGTTTAGTTACAAGGGCGCCCATCTTATAGATTGTAAGGGGGGAGAATTGAAAGTATAGTTGATTTAAAAAAAAAACCTGCTGAAATAGCACCATTTTGCACCTAGAAATCCAAATTTTCCCGGGGGAGGGCCCCCGGACCCCCCCCCTGACAAGGGGGATGGGTGAATAGCCAAATGTTAAACCCTCACCCTGTCTTCGCCCCCCCTTACAATTGCATTTTAAATTGTTTCAAACTAGAAGAAATAATAAATACAGTAATATACTATATTGAAATGTATGTAATACATCTTTTGAAATTTAAGTATTAAAATTAAAATTACAATCTCCTGTGCAAAGTCAAAAAATAAGTAAGTTATTATTTTTATAAATTGGTATCTACGTGGACGTCTTTTGCACATTAGAGAGCTACAAATGCGGAAGCTGTAAGTTTGAGAAAACAAGCACATAACTCATTACCGTAGCCTCTAGACGCAAGTAACTAACTGGCGTTCTGTCTTCTCTCCGAAACTCGCCTCTACGAGACATTACTGTAATTTTGACTATAATGGTGAGTTGTATACATCTGCACCCTATAGAAGATTCTGTAGCAAGATTTCAATGCTCGAAAAGCACCGCTAAAACACCCATTTTGGCCGCTTTACAATATGCTTTAATGATTACTGTTGAACCAGAAATTGGTATTCACGTATAGTAAACATTGAATAATATTCCTAAGCAGACATCACTCATGTGCGTTGAGCAGTTTTCGAATAATCTGGTAACGGTAGAATCTCTGCGTACCTCTGAGGCCTGGGAAAACGGCTACCATAGTGACGTGTACACGTATGCAGGACCTCGAAGGCTTTTCTTCTTTTTGTTTATGTTCTTGACTACTTTCCATTGTCCATTTGTGTGTTTCTCAATTTCTTCTCCACATTAAAAAATCGAACATATGGAGCTAATGTAATCAAACTTGATAAAAATATAGTACAGTAGACAAAGTTGATTACACTTATATGTAATTAGTTCATCTTTTTCATAATGGCGGTCATTCAAAATGTTTTTTCTTCATGAGATAAACAGAACTAATTTTTTGAAGAGAGACGTTTATATTAGCCTATCAAAACGCTGGCAATGTATCTAAGTTTTCTTGATCACATGAGTTATCTACACTAACCAAGCATCTGGAAATCACCAAACTCGGGACATATGTTTGATATTAATGTATTTTTAATGTATCATTTTCAGTTTTTAACACAAGATGATTCAAAAAAGTTTTTATTAGTACTGCGTTGAGTAATTTATGATAAGGTAAGTTGAAAATGTAATTTCAATGATAACGTGAAATGGGTAATACTGTAGTTTAAAATTGACTTAATAATTTTTCTTCTTTTGATAAAATAGGCTACTTGGTCTTTAATTGTTTCAGCACTTGTTATTTTGCTTTACATTTTAAGAAATTACATTTTGTAGTATTTTTCTGGTTAATATTACTACCACTATGATTCACTTCGCAGAAAAATTTGAGGGCATATTTTCGACATATATTTCATAAGCTATAGCTTCATTAAAATAAAGAAATTATCCCTCATAACTAACAAGGAAATTGAGTACTAAACGCAATTTGACGATTCAACGTTTATAATACTGAACATACTCTATTTCCCAAGATTTCATGTAATGAATTTCTTTACTTTCTCCTATAACATTTTGCCAGGCGCCCATCCGGCTAAGAAACAGATATTCCCATCAACACCATCAAGCTTAATCCATGATGAGCCCAGCTGGTATCGTGAACCCCCAGCTCTAATTTTGTGCTGGGGAGAACACTGAACAACTGCACCAACTCTAAGAAAATGTAAAATTAAAAACGTAATTTTTCCAACTTTGGTTTAATTAATTCTAATTGTTGTAGGTTCACTATGTTCGAAGATAGAATCACATGAAGAAACAATGAAATATTTTCTAATGTTTGCATCTACACGATCAATGTGAAATTTTTTTGTTTATTTGAACCAAATTAAAGAAAGCAGTCTTATTAGTTAAGCTTGTACTTTCTCTGTATATTCATATATCATTCGCAGATTAGTGAAAAGTGTGTTTACTTTAAAAATAAAATTGCAATTTTTAAATGTATCACTTACATTGAGACTTTCTTTACAATATACCGAAAAAACTATTAAATTAAGAGCAGCATTAGCACGCCTATTAAATGGCATATTGTCTTTACGAATCTGTAATCTTTTTTTCATATATTCAACTAAATTTTTAATTACAATGGCACGAGAATGGGGATATTTTTACAAATTATTTATAGCACGCTACCTAGCTGTTCTGGAAACATCTCGTTACAGATTTTTTTTTTTTCATAGGTGAATATATTGTGAACACATTTAATTATTTCTGAAACTTTAATTTAACATTGCGTAGCTCAGATTCAATAAGAGTTATTTAGGAAAAAATATAAACGACATTTGTTTTATTTTACTTGTAAATAATGTATTTCGGAAATTAATTTTAAAATTATTTGAATGTTTGTAAATAAAAACACAGCCAGAACTTCCAAATGTTAGTTAAACGTATCGTATCTTACAAAAACATGTTTAAATCAACAGTATATAACAGTTTAAAACAATTGTAATTGCATATTTTCTAAGTAGGCCAGTTTACAAAAGGTGCCTATTGATCGAATGTCCACTATTCATTATATTTGTAAGCATATATAGAACAAAAAAGTCAAGTCATTCAATTCCGTACAATAGACGTGGTATACCTACATGTTGACTACAATTTTCAGGGTGAAAAAATTTCTATTCATCAATGGTTCATTAGGATACATTTATCTTATTTCTATATTTTTGAGTCAGATTAATGCTTAGAACAAATATTTCGGGTAATAAACATTAACTTCATTATTACCTTATTGTGATACATAATATATAAAAATGAAATACCAATTTCGAGTGAACGTGATTCGAACCCAAATAAAATTATTGCCGGGCCGACATTAGCGTTAGAGCTATACAATTACTTCCGTAAAACATCCAAAAAAAATATACGCATACTGCAATGCTTTCAAACCCACAAATTTTTTGATTTTGGATTATTTAGGCTTTTAAAAAGCTAGTGGGTTATTATTTAGTATTCCTGCTGCCACAAAGTTTCATTTTCTGTATGATTTGAATGTTTTTCAATTCTCTTTTATAATTAAAAACGATATTCGTCCAGCAAGTGGTAAAATACGTTGTAACATGTGTTGCTGTCTGTAGGGCTAAGCGTACTGTGAATGTGCAACTATATTGGGACAAGGAAAAGTCACAGATTAGTCCTGAATACGCAATGTCCTGAATCTAAACCCTTATACAAACGTTTAAGAATACTGATAAGGCCAAGGCATACAATATGCTGCACCTAAACCCTTACACAAAAGTTTAGGCATACCAGTCTTACTGAACAGAGACTTGCAATACTGCAAGGTAGTAGAGAAAAACCTACTAGGTGTAAAATATATTGATAAGGCAGAAGTAATGAGTAATGTAATGCAGGGAATGGCAGCGCAGTTAGTGTACAGAGCCTTCCCTTACTACAAGCAGTAGAGAAACCTACAAGGTATACAATGGATTGATAAAGCAGAAGTAATGAGTAATGTAATGCAGGGAATGGTAGCGCAGTAAGTGAACAAAGCCTTCCCTTACTGCAAGCAGTAGAGAAACCTACTAGGTGTACAATATATTGATAATGCAGAAGTAATGAGTAATGTAATTCAGGGAATGGCAGCGCAGTTAGTCAACAGAGCCTTCCCTTTCTGCATGCAGTAGAGAAATCTACTAGGTGTACAATGATTGATAAAGCAGAAGTGATGAGTAGTGAAATGCAGGGAATGGCAGTGCAGTTAATAAAGAAAGCTTTCCCTTATTGCACGCAGTAGAGAAACCTACTAGGTGTACAATGGATTGGGAAAGCAGAAGTAATAAGTAATATAATGCAGGGAATAACAGCGCAGTTAGTGAACAGAGCCTTCCCTTACTGCAAGCAATAGAGAAACCTACTAGGTGTACAATAGATTGATAAAGCAGAAGTAATGAGTAATGTAACACAGGGAATGGCAGTGCAGTTAATGAAGAGAGCCTTCCCTTACTGCAAGCGGTAGAGAAACCTACTAGGTGTACAATGAATTGATAGAACAGAAGTAATGAGTAATGTAACGCAGGGAATGGAAGTGCTGTTAGTGAAGAAAACCTTCCCTTACTGCATGCAGTAGAGAAACCTACTAGTAGTACACTGGATTGATAAAGCAGAAGTAATGAGTAATGTAATGCAGGGAATGACAGTGGAGTTAGTGAACGGAGCCTTTCCTTAATGCAAGCTGTATAGAAACCCACCAGATGTACATTAAATTGATAAAGCAGAAGTAGTGAGTAATGTAATGCAGGGCATGGCAGTGCAGTAAGTGAACATTGCCTTCCCTTACTGCATGCAGTAGAGAAACCTACTAGGTGTACAACGACCGAAAAAAGAAGTGAGGAGTAGTGTAATGCAGGGAATGGACGTGCAGTTAGTGAAGAGAGCCTTCCCTTACTGCATGCAGTAGCGAAACCTACTAGGTGTACAATGGATTGATAAAGCACAAGTAATGAGTAATGTAATGCAGGGAACGGCAGCGCAGTAAGTAAATAAAGCCTTCCCTTACTGCAAGCAGTAGAGAAACCTACTAGGTAGACAATGGATTGATAAAGCACAAGTAATGAGTAATGTAATGCAGGGAACGGCAGCGCAGTAAGTAAATAAAGCCTTCCCTTACTGCAAGCAGTAGAGAAACCTACTAGGTAGACAATGGAATAATAAAGCAGAAGTAATGAGTAATTTAATGCAGAGAGAATAATAGTGCAGTTAGTGAAGAGAGCCTTGCCTTACTGCTAGCAGTAGAGAAACTCACTAGGTGTACAGTGAAATGATAAAGCTGAAGTGATGAGTAGTGTAATGCAGGGAATAGCAGTGCAGTTAATGAAGAAAGCTTTCCCTTACTGCATGCAGTAGAGAAACCTACTAGGTGTACAATGGATTGATAAAGCAGAAGTAATGAGTAATATAATGCATGGAATGACAGTGCAGTTATTGATCAAAGCCTTCCCTTACTGCAAACAGTAGAGAAAATTACTAGGTGTACAATGAATTGATAGAATAGAAGTAATGAGTAATGTAACACAGGGAATGGAGTGCTGTTACTGTAGAAAACCTTCACTTACTGCATGCAGTAGAGAAACCTACTAGGTGTACACTGGATTGATAAAGCAGAAGTAATGAGAAATGAAATGCAGGGAATGACAGTGCAGTTAGTGAACAGCGCCTTTCCTTACTCCAAGCTGTATACAAACCCACTAGGTGAACATTGAATTGATAAAGCAGAAGTAATGAGTAATGTAATGAAGGGAATGGTGGTGCAGTTAGTGAAGAGAGTCTTCCCTTACTTCATGCAGTAGTGAAACCTACTAGGTGTATAATGTATTGATAAAGCAGAAGTAATGAGTAATGTAATGCAGGGAATGGCAGCGCAGTAAGTGAACAAAGCCTTCCCTTACTGAAAGCAGTAGAGAAACCTACTAGGTGTACAATATATTGATAATGCAGAAGTAATGAGTAATGTAATTCAGGGAATGGCAGTGCAGTTAGTGAACAGAGCCTTCTCTTACTGCATGAAGTAGAGAAACCTACTAGATGTACAATGGATTGATAAAACAAAAGTAATGAGTAATGTAATGTAGGGAATTGCAGCACAGTTAGTGAACGGAGCCTTCCATTACTGCAAGCAGTAGAGAAACCAACTAGGTGTACAATGGATTGATAAAGCAGAAGTACAAGTAATGTAATACAGGAAATGGCAGCGCAGTTAGTGAACAAAGCCTTCCCTTACTGCAAGCAGTAGAGAAAGCTACTAGGTATACAATTAATTGATAGAACAGAAGTAATGAGTAATGTAATGCAGGGAATGATAGTGCAGTTAGTTAAGAGAGCCTTGCCTTACTGCTACCAGTTGAGAAAATCACTATGTGTACATAAAAATGATAATGCAAAAGTAATGAGTATTGTAATGCAGGGAATGGCAGTGCAGTTAATGAAGAAAGACTTCCCTTACTTCATGCAGTAGTGAAACCTACTAGGTGTAGAATGAATTGATAAAGAGGAAGTAATGAGTAATGTAATGCAGGGAATGGTAGCGCAGTTAGTGAACAGAGCCTTCCCTTACTCCGAGCAGTAGAGAAAACTACTAGGTGTATAATGTATTGATAAAGCAGAAGTAATGAGTAACGTAATGCAGGGAATGATAGTGCAGTTAGTGAAGAGAGACTTGCCTTACTGCTAGCAGAAGAGAGACACATTATGTGTACAGTGAAATGATAAAGCAGAAGTAATGAGTAGTGTAATGCAAGGAATGGTAGTGCAGTTAATGAAGAAAGCCTTCCCTTACTGCATGAAGTAGAAAAACCAACTAGGTGTACAATGGATTGATAAAGCAGAAGTAATGAGTAATGTAATACAGGGAATGGCAGCGCAGTTAGTGAACAAAGCCTTCCCTTGCTGCAAGCAGTAGAGAAACGTAATAGGTGAACAATATATTGATAATGCAGAAGTAATGAGTAATTTATGCAGGGAATGGCAGCGCAGTTAGTGAACAGAGACTTCCCTTTCTGCATGCAGTAGAGAAATCTACTAGGTGTACAATGATTGATAAAGCAGAAGTTATGAGTAGTGTAATGCAGGGAATGGCAGTGCAGTTAATGAAAAAAGCTTTGCCTTACTGCATGCAGTAGAGAAACCTACTAGGTGTACACTGGATTGATAAAGAAGAAGTAATGAGTAATGCAATGTAGCGAATGACCGTGCAGTTAGTAAACGGAGCCTTTCCTTAATGCAAGCTGTATAGAAACCCACCAGATGTACATTAAATTGATAAAGCAGAAGTAGTGAGTAATGTAATGCAGGGCATGGCAGTGCAGTAAGTGAAGATTGCCTTCCCTTACTGCATGCAGTAGAGAAACACACTAGGTGTATAATGGATTTATAAAGCACAAATAATGATTAATGTAATGCAGGGAATGGCAGCGCAGTTAGTGAAAAAAGCCGTCGCTTTCTGCAACCCGTAGAGAAACCTACTAGGTGTACAAAGGATTGATAAAGCAGAAGTAATGAGTAATGTAATGCAGGGAATGACAGTGCAGTTAGTGAAGAGAGCCTTGCATTACTGCTAGCAGTAGAGAGACTCATTATGTGTACAGTGAAATGATAAAGCAGAAGTAATGAATAGGGTCATTCCATGGAAAATCACCCAAGGGTGGTTGCTGACCCATTTTGAAAAAATTTGAAATTTTGTCACACATAATGTACATATTTCAACAGTTCAAACCCAAAGTTATTGATTTTTATCTGCCCTCATTTTGATTTTACAGAACAAAATGGCTGGTACCGTGTACCAAAATTTACATTTTCAAGGGTTTTTGTAT
>PNEQ01126378.1:0-28515 GCA_003012365.1 Medauroidea extradentata
CAGGCTACATTTGTGTCTACAAGAATCTGCTGAAAGTGAAGTTATCACCGAACCGTAAATTAACTCACAAAAATTTTAATTTATCCTTGCTTTAGAGACTAGACACCCCTGTCGTGAATTTCTTCTTGTTTAATGTAAAGATAAACAGCTTGGCAAAAATTATTACATGTTAAATCTTACGTTGTTTCCTTTCATATACCAATTTAAGAATTTCAAACAGTTACACCAAATTTCGTATACCCATAACAGTTTAAATTTGTACATTACTTCTGCAAGACTAATTAGCTTTTCAATGTAAGGCGTGATGATATCTTTACATCTAGGGTCAGGTGGGGTAAATTCGTAACAGTTATGTCACGAAGGGTTAGAACTACTTTGGTGGATAAAATTATTAGGGTCAATTTGAATATGCTATTTTATTAATGAAGTATCCTAATTGGTAAAATTCACAGGGTGTAAAAAATATTACATGCAGTAATTTTTTTTTTTCAGTAAAAATGAATTGACATTTCCCACCTTAAATTTTCTGATAAAGTAAATATATTGAACTTTAAGTTATTTTATGAATTCTGCTATGTAGCAAAAAGTCTAAATGATTTAATTTTAATTTTGGAAATAGTATATTTCAGTTTTATAAAACAATAGTTAATACATTTAAAATTGGGAAATATAAGACAGCCGTGCGTAAAATTTTGAGGCAGCAGCAAGAGGTAAAAATAAGACAGTAATATGTTTGTTTGTTTTTTCATTTCAGTACGGAAAATTCCATCGCATGACTTGTTTCAGTGAACTATACTTGTACTGTACTTAAATTTGAAGAAAGTTGTTTAGTATTATGTGTTGAATGTAATAAGTTTTACTTTTTAGAAGGTAAGTTAATGTATTTTTGTAGCATAAAAATATGTAGGTAGGCATTAATTGAGGTTCTGTAAGTCTAGACGTGTTAGAATGTGTTTATAATAGTGTTGGCGAATATTTTAAACTGTATCTTAATGATAAATATATTTTTAAACATTTGCCCTGCGCATAGTTTTATTTGATCTAGTCTAACTAAATAATAGTTGTAACGGCTTAACTAAGTATGCAGGTGTAACTAATATACTCACCTTAAATGGCAACTTTTATCAAACTTTCAGTTAGGGCTTAGACCTTGGCCTTAAACCTATTTTTATGTACCGAAGGTTAAGATTATTGATGGAAGCAATATCCTCTTCAATAGGGACTATGGTGGTTTGAATATGTTTGTTGCAGACCGAACATGGTGCTGCATTATCAGAAGAGTCCTCTCGAATGTTCTGAGCAAACAGTTCAGAAAGCGGTAACAGAAATCCGGGAATCACGCTACAGTTTGTAGCAGAACGTATGATATTGATAAATCCTTCCTCAGTGGTAGAAGGTGTAGAAAAATAGATTTGGAGTAAGCAGCAAGAAACAAGAGCTTGCTAAACATTTAGAGTTGATTACCAAATGGGGATTTGCCCTTACTAAAAAAAGAAGCTGTACAAACTGTTACGGATTATGTTTCTGAACATAACCTGTAGACACATTTTAAAGACTACACCTGGGGATGAATGGTTTCGTTAGTTTTTTTCTCGAAATTCTTAGAATTTACGATAACCAGAAGCCCTTGATTAAGCTCATCCGTCACCTATTGATCCATATATCATCTACTCATTTTACGAACTCTTGGACAAAATTATTGATGAATTATGACAGCGCGATAAACCGTCACATATTACGGGACATATTTCTGCAGTGAATCCAACAGAGTTTCTGGAGTTGCTCGTACAATTAAAGGCACAGGGAAGGAAAGGAAAATACAAGTGTTCTTGAATGTTGTTTAACTGAAGGACGAAAACTACCACCACTGATTGTTTATGAAACTGCATATTTGTGGAGTTCTTGGAGAGGTAGGCCTACAGAAGATATCCCTGGAACGTTTTATGCAAACTTACGTAAAGGTTATATAGCTGCGCCAATATTTCTAAGCTTAATGGAGAAATTCGTGACAAAGAGGCAATTTTCGTTAATTTTTGGTGGTCACATGACACATCGTTTAAAACAAACGAATTAGACGTGGAGCATCAAATAATTTTGAACCTGCCACCTCACACTACAGATTTTTTGTAACCACTAGACAAATGTTTTCCACCATAAAATTACGATGGAATGAAAAACTTCTTTCGTGGCAAAGTGAACATAATAGAACTTTTACTAAGTGTGACAACCTACTCTGCAGTGCGTGGGAAAATGGCCTACCATCAATGAAAATTATTGTGGTTTCAAGTCTACTGGCATCTTTCCACCAGACAGTTCCATGTATCCAGTTTATCTTCAGAATCCAGGCAGTTTATTCGGGTATAATGCTGGTTTGCCAATGGATCTTGCATCTTCTACACGAACCCTGGTAGCAGTGCCTGATTGCAATGCGGCTCTAAGGGAAAAGAGTGTACAGCCACCTGATAACGTAGTGACTATCTCCTCATCCTACAACAGTGTCTACTAATAGCAATGACGACCAGCAATGTTCATAAGATATAACTAATCCTAGGATCAACTAGTCATGAAACCAGTTACTGTGATTTAAATATTGCGAGAAAACGATCATTCGAAGACCTGCTCTTGTTTCTGTTTTGTAACTGTTGTGTCCAAGTTTGCTTATATTCAGGTTTTTTTTTGTATCTGCAGCTTCAGCGCCCACGCCGATTAGATAATGAATGACTTGTGCTTTTACCAATATCTCTGGAGTTTTTTTTTGTGATGCTGAAGATTGTTATACATTTGCAGATAAAAACGTGACCACGATTGATAAGTGCCGTCAAAATTCGATAACTGTTATCGTGGTCTACGTCACTAAGACGTCATATTAGGATTTGAATTCCCATGCGAGCCAACCGTTTGTTCAATTCACGTTACAGACGGGAATTATTGAGACATTGTTATAAAAAAACTAGTTGTGTGCGGCAGGCGCTGCAATGCTCATTTTTTCTTTCACTAAATTTTTCGTGTACACCATTCTGCCCTTGTTTTACCCCACCCCCTCAACGTGAAGTATAATATTTTTTTGGCAGAAATCTTCGCAGACGCACGCACAATTCTCCAATTTTTTTTTTTCAATAATTTTTGGGTACCCGTTTTGCCCCCCCCCCCCGTCTCTTCC
The DNA here is from genome assembly GCA_003012365.1 of Medauroidea extradentata. Lineage (NCBI taxonomy): Eukaryota > Metazoa > Arthropoda > Insecta > Phasmatodea > Phasmatidae > Medauroidea > Medauroidea extradentata. The sequence continues at coordinate 3,161 of PNEQ01126378.1, forward strand.
TTCTTTTTTTAAAATCTTTGTAGGCTTGCGTAAAACTCACCAAAGATGCGTCACAGTGGGATGAATAATATAGGAACACACGCACACACACACACACACACACACATAAAATAACTCACGTTAACTTAACCTGAACCTGTGATACACGTTAAATGTTCGTCTTGTATATTTAATCAATTCGAACGACACTTGATTTTTTTGCTAGTTTGAGATTTGTGTAGGCCTATGTCCAGTCCATGAACGTCAGTATCGCTGATGGGATTTTCCTGAAGCCACTTGTACAGTTTTTTTTACTTATTGTAACATGTTATAATCATCGTTTGCGTAGTAATCATATGCACCTTTTTCATGGGCAGCACATTTAGCGGCTCTGTCTTGAACATTGCCAAACCGTTTCCTTATTGTACACTCACAAAGTCACGTCACATTAAGGTGGATTCACAATATCCCGACGAGGACGGCACGACAGTTCCGACACAACAATTTTGTAAGCAAGACAGTCACGACTATTCTGGTAGCGTTCACAATGATCCGACGCTTGACAGACTTCGCTACGGAGGCCGGCTATAACCGTGTAAGAGACGATAATCTACGTGGTAATTTCCGTGTCTGTACTCGTGTGCTTGTGTCGGTGAAACTTGCGTACACGACTCGAGAGCGCAGAAGTGTCTTAAGGGGATGGGTTAAGGGAGGAAGAACAAAAAAACAGAGTCCACCAACGTTTTCCATACATCTCGAATAATAGTAGTCCTTATCATTGTTTCCTCATTAATTTTGAGTTTCTGAATTGTAGTGACAATAATGCCGCCATTACAACCACTAAAAAGCGAATATATTAAAGCCTTAAGCCGATACCAGCGCGAGTCCATGCGTTCCGGACCTAGTCTAGAGATCTAGAGAGAACCTCTAGGGGCAAAACAGTCGACCCAAGCTGTAGATTTAAATAATTGTGATCTAGCATATATGTATATATATACATATATATATATATGTATATATATACATATATATATATATATATATATATATATATATATATATATATATATATATATATACACACACACACACACACACACACACACACACACACACGTATAGAGTGTGTAGATGTGGGTCACATTAATTAAGGCCGTGCTAGGTAATTTTTTTCACATTGGTGCAAAAAATTAAAATTTTTTAACGTAAAAAAATTGATGACAATGAGCAGTAATACAATTTACAATTATGTAAAGGTATTTTGAAAAATACTGCACCGTTCCTTCGCAAAAAATATATTTTTTGCTTCATATAGGCTTATTTTCATAACAAAAATGGTGATAAGTACTTGGGTGCAAAAAAACTGAAAAACTGTGAGGTTTGTTGCTACCAAAAAATTGGGTACAAGTTGTGATAAATGTGTGACAGAACAATGTAGGGATTCTTCGGTATGAAAATTACGTTGGGTTAAAAAACGAATATTTTAAAAATTATTGCAAAACTACTGGGCGTGGGTGCTTCGTATACCTCATTACAATGGCGAGAGCTCAGGGATAGGGAATTGCGTGGCTCTTCAAATGCGTTATATTATCTTTTTGACGAAACTATTTAATGCACGTTATATTTGTATATCTACGAATAGAAAGCACACTTCAAACTATGTCGCTATAGTTGTAAAAATTTGGAACGTTTATTAGAAACTTCATTTTCCGGCTCCTCAAAATGGCCAAAAATGGGTTTTCTAGACTGCCGTATCTGGAAAATTAAAAGTCCGATTCGAAAAACATAACTGTAGAAACAACCGTTAGACTTTGAACTATGCTGCCCATAAATAAAATAATGTGGTCACCGCTTAAAGTCCCATAGGAAAAAGGATAATAGTAAAGCGCTGCGCGTCATCTGAGTAGTTTGCGCGGAGAGGCGATAATACATTACATACATAGGTTAGTGGCTCTCTTACCGCTTCTGCCGCTCACACACAAACACAGCCTATCTAGTGACGCCCCTTAAGAGAGCGTTGTACATAATTCAACGCTAAAAGCATTAATCTATAACGGTAGGTTTCTTGAAGCCAATGTACGATTATTAAACAATAGTTTTAGCCAACGTTTTAAACAAAATTGTTTCCAGTGTTACGAACCTCTGAGGCACAATCTCTAACGCCGGAGTCTCGTGCATTAACTGCGGCGCAAGAGTTCACGCGTAACGAATTAGTAATTCTGGATAAATATTTACACATAAAGTTGGCAAATACGTATCATTATCTAGGATTGCCATTGAGTATTTTATCCATATCGGCTTCGAAAAAAGAGTAGAAGTCAAGTTGTTTTTCCAGCGTTTATTTATCTGCCACGCACTCTTAAATTATAATTAGTTAGTTTCAGTAACCACTCATTTTTTGTCCATCTCGACCCACATTGCTTTAGGCACTTTCAGAACTTTTTAAAAATTAAATTACCCTGAAAATTGTAATCAATTAAATAATTTCATTATAAATAATACTGGAATTAGTTTGTTAACTCTACATGAAGTTGGTGTAATAATTGTATCGATAATAATGTATTCTCTAAGTTTAATGAATTATTTGCAACCACATAGAGACCAAACGAAACCTGCACGAAAGCTAGATATCTTCCGACTACTGCAAGTAGTAGTGCATTGCATGAGTCCTGTAGTCCAATAAGGGAATAGAATTTCTGTATGTGACTATATATTTTTTCTCATGGGTTATGCGATAATCTCGTGTGGAAGAGATTATCTCAGCGAATACAGTATCTGCATTAATTTTGTGACTTTAATTTTTTTACAGAGGTTACCATGACTGAAACCTTTTCGAAAAACAGTAGGACACCTAAACATAATTTGTTGTGGCCTTAAAAGTGAGGATTAAAAAACGTTGCTCTGAAATTTGTTACGTGGTTTTTATTTTCTCGTACTTTTTAATCCTGCTGATTTGGTTTCTTGGATTGGAGTCGAGCTACGGTCGTAGGATTGAATTCTTAAAAGGCGCTGTCTCTCATTTGTGCAATTTTTTTGCGATTAATACGTTCTTAACTAATTATTGAAATCGATAATTAGTCAAAATTATGAATTTTTATTTAAAAGAAAAGCTACACAGTAGGAACAACTTTCAACAACTCTGAAACGATTGGTCGATATCATCTCCCTTAATGACTTTGTCGTGGCGATTTAGCCTTCTGTAAGTACTATGCGTGAACGAGAGTTACGATGTGAATGACTGTCTCTGTATAAAATTCAGTGGCTATCGCTGCTGTTTTAGACTTAACATTAGTTGCATGCCGGTGGCCGATTAAATATCGCCACTTGCAGAGCAAGTTAAAACGCTTCTTCTATTGCATAACGTGAGTATATAATTCCATTGCACGGCATCCAGACACAACGCAGGTGCAAATTTTGCGTTGCGCCCATAAAAGGCGATATTTAATCGGCATCCTGGTCTCTTTATCGTAATTACAGAAATACGTTTATGGTTGTGCAGGGTATCGTTTTAATTCAATTGTGTTTTGATATTATGGTTAGCAACAATTCTTTGTATTACTTATCTGGCGCCCGCCTACTAGCCGCGTGTTTGTGTGATTTAGGCACGGCGCCAAGGCCGATGTTGGCAGGTTTATCTGGACGATTGTATTGTATTTTCAGTTTTGGAGCCATAACGTTTATTCAAATTGTATTGTCAAAATTTTCTCTTCAACAATGCATAGAATGTACTCTTGGCAAACTGCTTGACTGAAGTAATAATGGGATCTTTCATTAAGGTCTCGCTCGTTAGTTTTGCAGTGGTTTCAATTTTTTTTTTAAACGCGAAATAATACATGTATCAAAAATTCATCTTACAGTTCTTAACACTTATATATCATCGTTTGTAGCTGAATTTTTCTGTTATAATACATCAAACAAATTTTTAGATTTTTTGCCCCAGAAATATCACATATTTTGTTGTCAAAATAAGCTAAAATAATACAAAATAATTTTTGCTAGCAAACGGTAAATTATTTTGAAAAACGTTCTCCCAGAATTGTGTATAGTATGACTGTACACAGTTTCAAATTTTTTTCAAAGCATTTGGTTAAAAAATATTGAAGTTATTTGCAATTGCTTGAAATAAATGAAGGATCATGGGCTTAACTTGTCATGTAGAATCATTGCAAGAGCATTATAGGTTAACCTTCGAGAATTCTCTTGCAATGATTCTGCATGACAAATTAATTAAATATTCCATTGTTATTTATGTCAAGCAGTTTATGAAGACTATATCCTATACTTTGTCGAAGAGAAAATTTTGGTAATATAATTTTAATAAATGTTACTGGTCAGAAGTCAGAAACTGAAAATGCAATAAAATGGTCTAACACTCCCCCTTAAGCGCAAGTCTTCAAAAAGTCGTGCAGTGATATCGTAGATCACTAGATAACTCACCTGACTCACTATCATTGGTGACCCCCATCTTTTTATTGGTGGAAGTCCATTGAAGTTACTTGCATGTTTCTAAAGTAGTTTCACACGAATCCCGTGAGTGTTTTTGAGATATAACGTGTTGAAAAAATAGTGGTTTTAGCCATTTTGAGGGGCTCCGAAATTATTTTTGTAATTGACTTGATGATTTGGAATTATATTTTCGTCATCGTATGAAGTTTATTTTCTTCTCGTACATTGATACAATGGGCACATGTGGAATAGTTTCGTTAAATTATTTGCGTACACACTGAAACGCACTGTAAGCGCGTGGTAGGAATTTCTGTCCCGATTAACCCGCTGGTTTAAATTCGGACAGTTACTTAATGCTGAGGGGCTAAAAATATAATAATTACAACGATACAATTGTTGAGTCCTACTAGTCGTAGGTAAATACTGTGTTATTCATACACAACTCGTGTTATCGCCGATTAAATCCAAGGACGTGGACACTAACGAATTAGAACAGTGCACCACACAAATTTAAGTGAGAACAGCCTTAAGCATTTTGCTGTGGCTCAGATATCGACAGTTGAAAGACCTAACACGTCCTTGGCCAGCGTTAATGATTGTAGCAAGGTCGGCCGTGAGGTTAAGGTCGGTGCGTCCGGTGTCGTCAGCCCAGTGGGACGCGAATGTTGACCTTTTAAACCCCGTTCACAATTGGCATGGCACAAATAAAAACATAGTGTAATGCAATGCATACCTGTGATTCGAATGGTGGTGTTCACAGCTAATACTTGGAACGACTTAGATAGCGTCTAACTTATTGTATTCTACGTAAAGTTTCGCAAGCCAGCCAAGAAGAATGTGAGGCGTCACACGAGCTGATGGCGCGATAACTTTCGTGCAGTAAAATTTTATTTATTTATTTCGATTAGTTTCTGATTGGCCAGGAAACAATTTCTTTCGTGCTAATTGTAAACGTACGCTTTCACATGTAATGCTTTGTACGTTATGTTATTTAAACCATGTTTATTGTGAACGAGCCATAACCAGTGCTACTATTAAAGATGAATACTACTCGTATCGTTTTCGACTTACGAGCTGCCAAGTATCGGTTACTGTGGCTATGAGAATCATAATGCTGCAAGTCAAAAACAGTTCTATGCAATCAAAAATTACACACAGTTCATTCTTGCAATATTCGAATTACATCAATACATTAAGCTATCTAACTTTCTTTTCAAAAATGTGTTACATATTAACAACACCAACACTGCCTGTAATGAAGGCTTGATAATTTATGACGGCAAGTGGAAGCAACATGTGACTATAAAGGCCTAATAGTGTGTTGTTAGAAGTATTGTTTTAGTGAACCGTCAAGCATGCATCAGAATGGACGACTTGAAGTACACTCCCCCTGACGTCACCGCAGGGGAAATGTACTGTGAGAAACAAAGCCTGTTTACAAACATGCTGATTTGTTAGTTGGTAATTACAGAAAGCAAACATGTTGCGCATTCATAGATTTGCACGCTAGGGTAAAACATATTAGCTTCAATTTCATGGTTAAGATACGTAAATACACAAGATTAATGTTTACCTGAAACAAAGGCAGATTCCAAAAACATAATCAATTTTTTTAACGTACATATCATCAGAGACACGTGAAGCCACACAGCTACATGAAGGTTATGTTTTGCTGCGGTGTCCATGGAGATAGAAATTGTATCCCACACCTGACTGAAGCTCCGCCTCTTTTCAAGTCGTCCATTCTTTGTTCATTTATCCGCAGCGCCTAAAGCCGTGTAAAATTTCAGATAATTATTCACACTAGCATTTTAATGAAAAACCGTATCGCACTTAGTAACAATTATTTTAAAAAAATTACACACAAAATCGCAAACTTCAATGCTCCGTTAGATACATTTTCAGCAGCTTTCCTTACTCTTCGGTAATGTTACAATAATGAGTGTTCTCTGTATCAGAAATGATAAGAGATTGTTGGAGATGATTGTTTATCGCGGGAAAACTTGACTGCTGGATTTCAACACAAGTTCAGCTGATCAGAAGATTATGGTATTTAGCTTGTACTTGGAGCTGTTGCCCTATTTGACTGAGCCAGTAAGAATCCCGATATTGGTATATTTGGTGCCTGTTATTGGTCTGCAGGCAGCTACATTGTGTCGGAAGTATATAACCAAATCATATATGGTTTAAGGAACTCCAGCGTTTTCAAGGGTATGTTGTTACAACATATTTTTGCGATATACCATCATTAGAGATGGTGATTTATCGCGGGAAAACTTTATTGTTTGCTAGGTTTCATCGTGTGTTCAGCATTTGGGAATGTTTTATTTATGCTACTGGCAATCTTCTGTATGTGAAGTTACCCTATTTAACAGAGCCAATGAAAATTCCTCTAGTGTAATACTTGACATTTGTGATTGGTCTGTAGACAGCTATTATAATGTCTGACAGTTATCACCCAATCATGTATATTGCAAGAAACAGCAGCGTTTTCCAGGGTGTATTGAGTCAAGAAATTCTCGCGATTTTTCGCCATCTCCAAAAATGATACATGATAGAGACCGGAAAAATTCGCGTGTTCACTGACCGATCCAAGAAAACTGGGTATTCTAGCAGATATCAGTAGTTCATTGGCCTGCATTTAGCGACTTCAAGGAGGTGTCAAGTAATTCAACGGCCAATTGAGAAAGTGGCACGGACTGACAGTTGCCAGAATCCTAAATTGTGCGTAAAAGAAAACGCGAATTGTTTATGTCCCTGTACATGGAGACTTATGTGAGACAGGGTGAGACACGTGGAGGTATGTTTAGTGTGGTGATGTTGGCGCTGGTAGCAGTGCAAGGGGAAACAACGCCCTCGTGACGTCACCGGAGATACGTGTTGCCCTGATACTAGGCTGCGGTTGCACGGTTATCGCCGTGTAGCGCAGCGCGAGGGACGTGCGCGTCGCGTTTACACGACCGTGCCTGTCAGGTCGGTATGTAACAAACGTGCGGTGGTCACGCGCCTGGCCAGGCTGTCCTACTCGACGTTAGCCGCGGCATGTTCTCCCATCCTTGCGGAATACCGCGACCAGCAGGCCCTCCTATATCGAATACGGTAAACTAGTAGGCCTCGCAATTTAGTTTTTCAGTGGTTTCGAAAATATTTCTAACGGAAAATAATACATATATAATTATTTTTTACATTTTTAATACTTATATATCATCGTTTGCTAATGGATATTTCTGTTGCAATACACCAAACGGATTTTTGTCCCTGAAATATCACATATTTTGTTGACAAAATAAGCCTAAATGTAGCAAAATATTTTTTTTCTAGCAAACGGTACATTCTCTTAAAAAAATGCTCTGGCAAAATTGTGTATCGTATGACTGTACACAATCTCAAATTTTTTCGAAGCATTTCGTAAAAAAATATTAACAGTTATTTACAATTGTTTGAGATAAATGAAAGATAATGGCCTAAAGATGGCGTTGTAGATAAAGTAAGCGCTGAGTTCTTCAATTAAGATTTACACTTTTTGAAAGTCAGTCCTATAGAAAAACTACAAAACAGAAATCCTTGATAATTATATTTGCCAGTTTTATGACCAAACATTTACCCAGAATGATGCTTTTGTTAAGCGTGATCTCTAGCGCCGCAATTAAATGTACGAGATTTCGGCGTCAGAGATTGTTCTTCAGATATACGTTAATCGAGGAAAATCTCGGTCCAGAAAGTTTGCTAAATATATTATCTAGGATTGCTGTTTTTTTATTTGTGCACATTGGCTTAGGGAAACCTACAATTCCTAACTGATGCGTTTATCGCTAAAGTATATGTCACACACGGTCTATAACAATTTTCATAGTAATATTTTTATTTTTTGTATTTGTACCAGATTACATTTTTCTTATTTTAGACATAAATTGTGACCAAATTTGGCGAATGAAAATTTTTTATACCTCATAATTTTTGCGTAAAGTCTCGTAAACGTAAAAATGTGCGTTTTACAGTTTCACGTTCGCCGCTAAAACCAACTGACATACCAAACTACGAAGTCGCAAAATGACACATTCTTGTGTTTTTAAAAAATTACTGTAAATAAAGGATTTTATGTCTAAAATTATAGATATTCGATACACTAAAAATGAAAACTATTTGATGTCGGTCAAATATAATTTTTAATAGCTGCATTTCTACTGATTACAACGATACGAAGTTTATAGCTATGCGAACTGTTGACTTGTGGTGTATGTTGGCGGTAGCAAATGCACATCCCCTTGTACGAAGCGACGAGCTGCAATTACGAGGTTTAGAATTGCGCGGTAAGAGCTGATAGTAGCGTGATTCTGCTTTTTCAACGCCCGTGAGCGACTGAATAAATAAATATGAGAGCAGCCCATTTTATACTGACTCTACTCGCTCTGTTGGGCGTCTGGAGTGTTAGTGAGACGCTTATTTGTCAAATAACACTATGAAAAGTGACATTAATAATGTAACGATTTTATAACGAGTGCTTGAATGCCCTCTGCTTCTGCATGGGTAGCAAACGAATCGACAGAATACAAGCCTGATCCCTCCAACCACGTGAACACAATGGAAACAGTCGCCCCTTCAATGTTGGTCAATATTTTTCCTTTTTGCAGCTCGGCCCGAAGCCTCGTTACGGCTTCTTTAAGGGCTTGTTCCAGAGTTTTTCTTTCAAACTGGTGCCAATAACTCAAACATTTTGAAAAAATTTGAGTCAGTATGCAATCACACGATGCACAATACTGTGGACGCGTTTTTTTTTTTAAATAATGTACCATTCGCCAGCAAGAAAATAATTTCCTTCATTTTTTGCTTATTTTCACGACGAAAAACGTGGTACTTTGGGTAATGAAATCTAAAAAACCGTTCAGTATAATTCTACATAAAAATTCAGCTACAAATTATAACATATAAGTGTCAAAACTGTGCAGCGAAATTTTGATATGAGTATTAGGTAGCAATAAAAAAATATTTTCGAAATCACTGCAAAACTTCGTAACAAGGCCTTAAGGCCATTATCTTTCATTTATTTCAAACAGTTGCAAATAACTCGAATATTTTCTTACCAAATGCTTTGAAAAAAATTTGAGACTGTTTACAGCCATACGATACACAATTTTGCCAGAGCGTTTTTAAAAATAATGTACCGTTTGCTAGCAAAAAACTTTTTTTTCTTCATTTTGACTTATTTTGACCACAAAAATATGTGATATTTCAGGGGCATGAATCTAAAATCCGTTTGGTGTATTGCAACAGAAAATTTCAGATACAAGCGATGATATATAATTGTTAAAACTGTAAGAATGAATTTTTTATATGAGTATAAATTTCCGTTAAAAACATATTTTCGAAACCTCTGCAAAACTAAAGAGCGAGGCCTTAACCAAACGTGGCTTCGAATACAAAACAGTTGATTTTCTGGATAATAACCTATGAGTTTAATACCGATGCTAATAGTTCAGTGGAAATAAAATTAGGTATTTGAGATGTTAATATTTAAACACGTAAAATAATATGCTTTTAGTGACTGGCATTTTTAAACGGAAAATTGTGTAATGAAAACATGCTTAACATTTTGAACGGGTTTATTTTAGAGTTTTTATTAACTTAATTTTTTTTTATCATTTAACACGTTCTGTCGTTGCTAGTTTTTAAAAAAATATTAATACATTCAGTAGTATGGATTCAGATAAACTAACCTGAGCAACAGGTTTATGTACTATTTATCCCGCGGTAATAATATAGTGTACTATTTATATAACCGAGAGAGGTAGTGCAGACCACGGCCGTAGAAGAACAGGTCTGGACACTCGCCTATCTAACAATGTATTTTGCTTGACCCCCTTGTTGTTTGGCTGTAGTTCGTCAAGTTACCGAGAATGTCGTACTTTTTGGCGCTGTTTTCCGGGCGGTCGGACTCAAACTCCGTCCACTTTTTTCCATTGTTAAATTTATAAAGAAAATAAAGAAAGATTGCTGGAGCCTTTTCTTAAAATCGTGAGCGAAGAAAGTATTTCATCAACTGATAAAAATACGTTTTGATAAATTGTTTATCTTAGCGGAAAGGAAGTGGGCGGAGTTTAGTCAGACCGCCGTAACATCAGCGCCAATAAAACACAATATTCTCGGTAACTTGGTGAACTGCAGCCAAACAACAAGGGGGTCAAATATCCAGGCGAGTGTCCAGACCTGTTCTTCTACGCAAACAACAAGGGGGTCAAATATCCAGGCGAGTGTCCAGACCTGTTCTTCTACGACCGTGGTGCAGACACATTGGACTCGCATTCATTAGGATCCGGCCATATTGATTTCGGTCTTCCGTGGTTTTCCGAAGTCGCTCTAAACAAATCCTGGAATCGTTCCTTTAGCATATGCTATAGCCGATTCATATCCTTCTTCCTGCCCTTGTGTAAACGTGTGTGTAACCGTTTCTAATGACCTCGCAATCGACGAGACAGAAAGTCAAACATTTTTTTTTTCACAACATGTGAAACAATTGGTGCGGAAATCGTAACCAATAATTCGTTAACTCTAATTGTAGGCACAGTCGTTTCTCCCAGTTGAGTGAATTATATCTACGGTAAATAGTAATAAATATTAATGAAGTTTGTTTTATACGTCATAGTATTATTATTAATACAGTTTACAGTTACTTCAGTTTTGTGTTTGTACAATGGCGTCGTTTACGCACAATAAGAAGTACGAAGGGCTTATCTAGTAACACACTCCCTCTTCTTTTCCATATTTCCAACAGAGAGAGAGAGAGAGCGCTAGCGTACGGATGCAGAGTTTCGTGTGCTGTCATAGATTGCTTTTCCGGCTAGTAGGGAAATGACATGGGTAGAGATGATGGTAGGCTATATCGAATAAGTGTTTGTGCCAACATACCCTTAAAATGCTGTAGTTTCTTGCAACGTACAACGTAGCTGTCTGCAGACAAATAACAAACATCAAATATGACAACATTGAGATTCTTAATGGCTCAGTCAAATAGGGTAACAGTTCCAAGTACTAGCTAAAGCCAGTAATATTCTGGTAAGATGAACGTACATCGAAATCTAGCAAACAGTCAAGTGTTCCCATGGTAAACCATCATTAGAGATGATGGTATATCGCGAACAAATTTTTGTGTCAACATAGCCTTGAAAACACTGACACAACGTAGTTGTCTGCAGAACCATAACAGGCATCAAATATTACAATAGCGGGATTCTTATTGGCTCAGTCAAATAGGGCAACAGATCTACGCACAAGCGAAAGCCAGTCATCTTTCCATAAGCTGAACGTACGTTGAAACCCAACAAACAGTCAAGTTTTCCCGCGATAAACCATCATTTGTAAACGTAGGATTTTAGAATACTGTGACGCAGGTTGCTTGTCTTGTCACGCTTAGGCAAAAGTGATTCAATCTTAGCCGATTACACTAGGTCTGGTTTTTTACAAATATTTTTACAGCTGAGTTTCAAGTAGATACTGGTTTCACCGTGCAGAATCTTCACCCGTCAGGATACGAACCATATCACCCCTTCAATAAAATAATTTCAAAATCCATGTAATTTGTGCAACATTTGCTACGCAAGTATGTGATACAGTATAACAACTTTAATTTCTTCACGTGTGAACTTATTAGGGGTTTGCAAAAAAAAACTTTGTTACAACATTTTTACCGTCAATTCCGCATGTTGATCCCTTAAAATATAATTCAATTACAGACACACGAACATTTCCTAAGCCAGGTGTGTTTGTGGTTAATATGACGCTATTAAATATTTCGGATTTGGTTTTTATTTTCTTACACTCAAGCTGTATACGTTTCCCTGGCTATGCGCGGTTCGTTTTAAAACGGCCGTATTCGTCTCAGATGGTACCATTGTAAGAATATTATTAAATCTACTATTTAGTGATGAGCCAGTCGAATATACGTTTCACTTGGGTTTTTCTTTACACGGGAAGTAGTTTCGATACGTCATGCTCTGGCCAAATTCAGCCAAATTCAGCCCTCACGCGGAAAGACATATTTTGTGGAAGTTAAAAGTGTCGTTAGTATTGACCCTGTCAAACTTTTTTGTACTCAACACAAAAACATTTTGTTGTCACCACAAAATATTTTGTTTGTCGCAAAATAATTTGTCAAGAACCATCTACAACAAAATTTTTCTTTCGGTACAGAGGAACAATTTTTTTTTGTCCATTGCAAATTTATTAAAAAATTATGACCCTCTTATCGACTGAAATATTTCCTGAAATAATTGTTGGTGCCACTGGCAGAGTGGTATTGTTTCGATATTGTGTGGAACGAGTATATCAAGTGTCCTACCCGCTAAGGGTATTTTAATACGACGGTATATGCCAACGTTAATTATTTATTCCAGTTGCGTCGTCAGTTAACAGCATTAATTGATAGGTTAGTGTATGTGCAGATGAGTATTTCAAAGGCCGTGGTAGCGTACGCAGACTATGCACCGTGCTAAAAATATGATCAAAAGAAAGTAGACGATGTAATTGATGGTAATTAATGTAAATCGAATAGTCTTCAAACATATGCATAAGAAAATCGTTTTTGTATGGGTTTGTATTCTCTGTGATAAGATTAGATATGAATGCTGTGATCGCTGTATGTATTGCACGTGGCCTATGTATTCATTAGAGAGCAAGAGTTGTGGTTTTCTGTAAAGCAGATAAATAGTTAATTGTATTACTTTATTTTAAAAAATGAGACGTAGGTTGTAATAACAGGCAACTAATCAAGCTTGTTCCTGACAAGACTGACGCAACAGCCCCGACACAACAAAATCTGACAACAACCAATAAAAAGCAAGCATCAGTCCGACAGCATTACTGCCCCGATAGCCCGGCGAAAGTAGATTCTATTTTTTAATTTTCGCTTTGTCGGGCCTTGCAGGGAAAGTAAGTGCAACATTACAAAACGAAATTTACTTACAACTGAAAATACTTGGTATATTTCACTTCTATATAAAAATGTTTTGTTTATAGTAACACTTCGAAAACAGGTAAAATTCTCCGAATGTACCTTGACTTCAGTTAATTTTCGTGCCAGATACTCATTGCTTGTTTATAAACAAAGCAACTAGGTTGTTTGCGAATAGATAATTATACTGCTTTTTTCCTAAAAGTGTTTCCATTTCAGAGAATAACATTATGCATTATGTTTGTGTTGCCTTTTATTTTGCGTAAATTTTTTTACAGTTTCGTTCATGCTTTTATGAAACAGCTGACTTAAATAATATATTCAATAAAATATGGTGGCTTCTACTTTTTGGTACTGCCGACGGCCACACCACGACGAGCCGCATGTCGGCATGTCGGAGCATTGTGAACGCTACCAGAATCGTCGTGACTGTCCGGAATTGTTGTGCAGACCTCGTCGGGGCATTGTGAATCCACCTTAATACAGCATCGTAGCCTTTCGCATTCAAGTATAGCATACCGGCAGTGTTGTTCACTTAAGATTTTTATTCCTGGACTAATCGCTAGTTGTATACATAGAATTAATGATAAAATAAATTGTATACTTCATTTAAATTGCTGTGTAGGTTTGTTGGGTTTTTTCTTACAAGACGTTGCTGTTTTGCCTGCCTAAGGCGTGTGACTCGCCAGTCAATAATTTTTTATGGTGTAAATATTAAAATGTGTATCTGTTAAAACACACAGTGGTATAACGAACTGAAGTTGTCCGTTTTGGAAGTTTGGAATGAATTGGATATTGGAAAAAGGGAAAAAAGACACATTTGAGGAACTTTTACCGAGATATAGAAAATATTCTATTTTATTCTGTCTATAATATGATGCAAAATGGGAAAATGTCCGTTTAACATTGCAGTAGTTATGGTTACACTGAATTAATTCTTGGTGAGTGGAAACGAGAAATATGTCCATTCCTTGTTTCACTCAATAAGCATGCATACAGATATGTAGTTTCATTATTTTAACATTTGGCAGTGCCACATTTAAGGAAAAATTTTTTTTTCGAGAGGAATAGTGGTTTTTGTATTATTATTATTATTATTATTATTATTATTATTATTATTATTATTATTATTATTATTATTCTGTGATCTCTCTGCTCTGTATTCTGGTTAAGTTTGTAATTCGCGTGTAAACATAAAGACTGTAGGGACGTTGTCGTAAGTTTGTTTAGGTTTTAGTGAAAAGGTATCAGAATTTGAAGAAGACAGACAGAGATGTAAGAAACACACATGTATATTAAAAAGAAAAGAGAACATAAGCTAAAGCAAGAAATATTATAGTACACAACATCAAAAACGATCGTTATGCATACCAAAATGATTGGTAAACGTTGGTGGTGATCTTAATTCATTGTAGTTTTTTTTGTCTCACCGTTTTTAATGAAGAATATCCGACGCCATTTAGAATTTAAAATTTTCTGTAAGAATTTGTATTGTAAAGGGGTCACCAAGAGTTTTCGCGTGATAAGGGCGTAAAATGTAGGCCCAGAAACCTTCTTGTGTTAAATTTTTATGACATTTTTTTTCGAAGTTCTACCGAAATAAGTAAAGTACAGTCTTTCTCTTGGATTTAAAAATAATAATTTTGCATTCTTAACTTGGATCAACGAGAAATGAGCAGCTGAAGTAATAACATTATTATGATTGTTTCAGTGACTTCATGCAATGATTGCGATATAATTTCTACTTAGTTTAGTGAATTTAATTGGCCTGGTGACTTGTTCACTGTCAAAATATACTGATTTGTCTGTTGGTGACAGCTTGTTTATTGGGTTTTCAGCGATTTAACATTTCCCTGACTATTAATCGATTCGAATTTACAAAGTGAAGCATGTAACACAGGAACGTGTGGGCAACATTTTATGTCCTACCATTGCAAGACTCTTAACATATCCGCTATACAAACTGTTGCAGAAAACTGGAAAATTCTAAATGGGATAGTAATAAAAATATCACTTTTTAAATTACCTTGAGATATGTCACAGCCCTTTTAAATAATGTACTGAAGTAGAACTTTTTGGAAGTTATGTTTTATATACATTATAGTCATGATCATACAGAACCTGGGAGGCCTTCCCGTATGCGATAATTTCAATATATCTGGTGTCATTCACGTGAAACTGGGAAAGAACAGCCCCAGACCCTCGCAGTCCGGGCCATTTGTTAATTTTTGTCGGTCTAGGCAGTGCTAAAAGACACAGGCGGTTCAGTATATAGTGAACACTCAGAAATGCCCTGCTAATGTTATATTTTAAGCAAATTCGTATCTTTCCGCTCGTAACGGCAAACGACGGGAAATGTATAACCTCTATTGGACACGGCACTTTATGTTTACGCGTGTACGACAAATTGTGCGTTCTATAGGAATCTATATAGTTTGATTTAAAAAAGGTGATTTGGTATATAAAATACAAGCAGGCCTATGTCGATTTCGGTTGATTTTGTTTCAGTACTGCTGTATTTAAATAGGAAAGTACACTCAACTATATTGCGTAATTTCGCTGCCAACCACACAAACAGTAATGTACCTACAATTAATGTTGAATTATATTCAGTAACGGCTAGTGATATTTTTCTAAGGTTAAATTTTTAGTGCTCACTATATCCAGAACGACCTATACCTACTTCTACATCCAGTTTACTGAAACGTTCTATGCTCAGTTGTTCCCCGTTTTCAACGAACATAAATTTCTAGTTGACATGATACTGAATTTTCTATGCATATTCACCGAGCGAAGTGACGCAACTTGAACCCGCTGGACTCATATTTGGGAGGTTCTGGGTTAAATTCCCGGCTCCAGCCATCTTGATTTCGGTTTTCCAGGGCTTCCCAAAATCTCTCCAGGACAGTACTGGGTTGGTTCATTTACAAAGGCCTTGGATGATTCCTATTACAGTTTATATCATTGTGTCAAGTTACCACCGTCTCTAACGACCTCGCTGCCTAACCTGAAGTTGAAGTAAATATGCCGGTAACTGGTTAAATACTAAACAGTTTTGGAGGTTAATGCTGATATAACATTTCAAGAGTGAGACATGCATTCTTGAAAATAATGTGAATGTGATTTTCTGTAAATTATTGCATTATATATATTGAGGAAACCAGTAAACTAACGGTAGTCCTTTGTTTACATTGTTCCAGGTAAGTGCCTGCCAGCTTGAACGTGTTGAAGATGATAAACGGTAAGCCATGTACTTATCGCTTACTTGCGTTTGTGTGTTGTCTGCCATTTGAATCAGTGACAATTTTTGTGTATAGTATTACATACGGCTAAATGTTCAACGTTACAACCATACATTTGGAAAAACGGAAAACAGTTTCGCAAACAAAGGCTGCGTATGGTAATGCTTTTTTTTTTTTTGCAACAATTCTCCGACTCGGAGGGTGGGTCATGTTTGTGTTGAGTGCCCTCACAGCCATCTCTCTGTCCCCAGTTAAAAAGACTTTGATGATTTGTCGTTCTAGAGATTTCCTACGGCAACACGTTGAACTCGTATTGGGTAAGGCCCGGGTTCGATTCCCGGTTCCGACCATCCTGATTTCGGATACCTATGGTTTAGTGTGAAGTTGTGTGTCACCATCTCTAATGATATAGCTGTCTACGAAACGTAAAGCCCTCTTGACTTACTTGACGTCTATGTAAAGTCGCAGGATAAAATTTCCCAAGTCGGGTGGTCCAGTCAGATAAGAGAGTAAATACGTAGCAGCCTTGCAAGGATATGACTAACGCCAAGGTTACGAAAGGTGCCATCTATTCGTGGCCGCCCATCCCACCCTGAGTCATGGAACGTGTGACTTCATGAGGCAATTCAGTAAGCATGGAAAGGTGAATAGGGGGAGGGGGGATAATTTGCCATCAGAAGAGGCGCGTTACTTCGGGAAGGAAATATAACAGCGAGATGGTTATCGGTATCAATGAAATTACCGATTTGCATCACATAGGCCACTACCTACAATCATCGGAGCAGACAGACGAAATTTAGTGCACAGCTGTTATGTTTCAGATAAAGAATTTTTCTGTTCTAAGGGAAAGTTTTTTTTCTAGTAAACATGGACATAATTGACGTTAAATTTATCTGTTCTAACGCGAACATTGGTTAAAATGTTATGAAAAATGAGCATCACTATTTTGACACTTCGCGCTTTTAAATGATGCCATCATATTCTCTTAGCAAGAAGTTTGTGTTTGGAGAGTGAAATTAAACTGCTGAGGAAAAACGAAAACTTGTACGTTTCTGTTACTGAGTGTGTATTTAACGTTAAACTTTGAAGTTTTGGTTCCATTGGCAGCCATTAAATGTAACAGAGAATATCACATATGCTTAGGAGTTTTCGCTTTCATTGCCGTCAGCGTTTACTAGAAAGTTTTTTTTTCTTGAAAAACACAGAGAAGACCATTTGAAGTATTAGTTTTAAAGATCTAATTTGCGAAATTTTACAAGAGTAGTATTTGTTGTGTTCTGTTTTCACGTACTATTAGCGTTAGTTAGCAATGTATTTAAAAGAATACTGTAGTATCTAAGTCGACCTTCTTTTAAACTGCCTAAGGGGAAGAAGTTTTTGTTTACGTTTGCAGCAATATGTATATAATTGAATATTTTTGGCATAATCTGAAGACTGTCTTGCAACGAAAAATTCGTAATATTATGATTGAACCAAACACTGTCCAACTCTTACACATTACATTAATAGTAATTTATTACAAATAAAATATTTTCCGGTTCCATAGTTTTCGTACAAGCACATGTCAAAATAGAAATTTGACTACATTCGCTACTTACCAATAGTAAAAAACTATTCAAACGATATGAATGAAGTCATTTAGAGTGAAAGTAAATGTATTAAGCTACAGAATGAAACCTTTGTAATTTTACGTAAAATTTGCTTATATTAAAAATGTATTGAGTGTACCTAAATTTTTGTATATTTTCTGAATACCTGGATTTTAAATAAATAATTTTTACGTGATATAATAAACGTGTCACTTTGTAGTTCAATACATTTACTCTCACTCCAACTTATTTAATTTGTAGCGTTTGAATAATTTGTACTTGCGTAAGTAGCGAAAATAGTATAGTCACTACTTTGGAACGCGCTTGTGTAAAAACTATGGAACCGAAAAATATTATATTTATGGGAAATTACTATTAACGTAATGTGTAAGAATTGGACCGTATTTGGTACAGTTACAAAATTAAAAATTTTTCTGTGCTAAATGCCCTTAATTTTGTTAGGTGTACGGGAGAGGAAAGGGTGATAATTTTTTTTTTGGAAAAAATGTACCATTATTTTTAGTTGATTAAAACTGATAGCCAAGCTAAAAATCTGTCAAATATGTAGTTTTCCTTGCGACAGAAAACTACCATACTGTTTGTTGCTTAAAAATACTATTTAAAAGGTCATGGTTTCTATAAAGATTATTTTATTTTATTTTTATTTTGTACTAAAAATTATGTCTTTCGAATCGTTAGGGATTAAATATGAAAACTAATATAATGTGTATGCGATAGTCCGTTCACAAGTAAGTTAAGTCTGAACTACTCGTTGAAAGAAATGTTAGCCAGTAATGTAACATCGTTTTTAGTTATCTTTAAACGATTTTTTTTGCAGTGGGGATGTATGCAAAACTGAAGTGTTAGGATAAGACAATTTCTTCGCCCTAGTAGATGATTGTAAAGAGTGGCGTTGGAACATCAATGTTGTCTCCTGACATCTATCAATAATCTACTCCACTAAAACGATATTACTGTGCTGTGTTGAGTTTCGTCTTAATAAATATGTTTACTGCGATGGTAGTTTTTCTTTTTCTCGTAAAGACACAACGTAGCCTTTTCGCTAATGCGGTTAGCTTGCGTGGCTTGTGAATTAAGGCCACTCAAGTGCACATTAAAATCGTCACATTAGCAATATCATTTTCGAAGTTTTATTTAACTAATACAATTTTCACCAACCCTCCAGACAAGCCAAGGGCACATCGAGTCGGTATGTAATGACTGAGCCGCGCTCGGATATTTGAGTCGGTCGCCCAAGGACTGTAAGAGAGCAGGGTCACGATACTATCAGCTCTTGTCTTGCAGATCAACACCTTACCATGGCAGATCGTGTTGTCGTAGAAAAAGGGGGGGGGGGGTGTATTTTTAACTGCCAACGTACACCACAGCGAATTGACTGATAGTTCGCGGTGTTGTGATTAGAAGGAATGTCGCTATTACAAAAGTGTTTGGTCGAGGTAAAATAGTTTTGTTTTTAGTGTACTAAAGTTGTTGTTACTTTTCGTATAAATTATTTATTTTAACGGTTTTTTTAAATCCAAAAATACTTTATTTTGTGTTTTATAACATTTGGCATGTTTCCCGTGACATCTTCATTTCAGAGTAAATTGTTTCGTTTCGGTAAGCCTGTTGGTTTTTATTGGGTATATGCAGCCGCAACCATGCAAATTGTAACTTTGATATGCCATTACGTGAATATTATGCATTGTAAACATTTTCCATAAGGGGAAAATGTAGTCACTAGCAACGTCTACACAACCAACAGTATTTCGAACAATTATAAAATTATGAATTTTATACTTGACCAGCCTTACAGTTTCGATCTCCTTGGTTCACACAAAATTGGTTTTCTTCGTGGATTTAATTTGTTTTGTTAAAATCCTGTACCAGTACCAGCTTTCCCTTCTCACCTCAAGTTTCACCGCCAATAAATTGTATTAACGTTCAACTTATTCACAGCGTAATGAAGGAAGACACGAAGTCGACTTTGTTCCAAGTTACCCAGTTTTTCTCTTTACTTTCGTGTCGTCGCCAGTCGTATAGCTTGTAAGCAAGTATGTGTATTAGTTTTCTTAACACTCGCGTGTGCACAGGTTATTTAGAAGATCCATAAGGTGGTTTTGGGACTTTGTGGCTGTTTCCCTGCATTGAGGAGTTCCGTCAAGTTTGGTCGTAGAAACTCAATGTTGTTTGATATTTTAGCATCGACTTGGGTTGTGTTTAGTTAAATTACCAGCATATTGTTCACTGCTGGTTGGCGTTTTTTCCATTCATATTAGCGACCTTGCAAGAATCCTTAACATTTGCTAGTCATATTAAATGAGACAACTGAACAAACGCCAACTTGTAAAATGTAACGAAGTGTCTCCCAGGTGTATTGATATTTTTGTACCGTAAATATAAATTAAACCATTCCCCCAAAGTAAGCTAGCGTTCGTATTTTAACGTAAACCATGTTTCGGAAATAAATTTTTATGCAGTGAGTGAAGAAAAACAAATATTGGAAATCCTGCCTGAATTTTTTCACCCACATTTTTGTTATACGATGCGAGATATTTAAGTCTCGAAGGAAATTTCTCAGGTAAGCATTTGGGTGTGTTTATCTTCTTAGAAATTAGTCTATTTTGTTTTGGGATTCGAAAGTATTACACGTGGTTTTATGTTCTACATAGATTTGTCATGATAAATTCACATTTGTTTATTTACGTAATTTACATTTCTATGTTTGGAAGTTGACGGCCTCGAGACGGACACCTGAGACATTAGGCGAGGGCTAGCATGCGGTGGTTAGTAATCGCCTTCTGCAGCGATGGGGGTGGAGGGACAAACACAATACCAAGTCCTGTATCCGGAGAGGTACCTGTAAATTTCCACCTCCCCAGCTATGAATTGAACCCGAGACTCTTACCAGTTGGCCAGGAGCCCAAACCACTGAGTAAATAAATATTTATGCATTCAGTAAAAGTCGGCGGTTGCGTGTCAACTGTGCGTACATTTTCCAAGCGTGAGTAAAGAGATTTTGGTCAGCGCTTATCATCGAGGTATGGAGCGGCGCCTGAATGAATGGACGGGGGAAACGGGAGAATCTCGAGAAAGCCCGGCGACCAACGGCATCGTCCGGCACGATTCTTACATTCGAAAATCCGGGGACCGACCCCGCCGGGAATCGAACCCGGATCGTCTTGGTGGGAGGCGAGAGGTCTGACTCCTCGGCCACCGCGGCCCCAAAAATTATAAATATGGAGTTGTATCCAGATATGAACATTACGATTTTTAAGTGCTATAGGAAATCTGGGTATTTTCTTGGACCCAGTTGCTGATGTGAAACAAAGGTTTTGCCAAAGCACGTGGTGTTGATTCAGTTCAGTTCACATTAGTCCGCTGTAGTAGTTCCTGTAATTAACACAGTGTATATACATGTTGAGTTAGTACGGATTGTGTTGATTTGGCGTGGCGATAGCTAATGAAGTAGTTGATCGAAAGAAAAATAACTGTTTGAATTTGTCAGTTAAGTGGATTATATTTAGAGTAATTCGACTAAAAATCTACTTAAAATAGTAATTCATTTTAACAAAATGAAAAAATACTTGATATGTTACCATTTTTACGCAATTCAGAGTCGTTGCGTAATATGAGTCGGGAAGTTAGTTTTTATGACTAAGTACATTAGTCCTGTAAAATTAATTCTTTTTTTTTATTTGCGCCACACACTCTTCGACTTATACACATCGGATTAGGCCTACATGTCATTTCCCCAAATAAAAAAAAAATTATGCATCATAATTGTTGCATAATCACTCATGAATGTCACAAAATTGTCGTTGCGGTGTAACCAAATTTAAAAAGAGAAATAAACTTACAAAAACAACATAATTCGTATTAATACGAAATTGCTATGAGTTAACTTCAAGATATCTTTGGGATTGCAAAGCAATTAAGTATTTGCATTTTATTAAAAATTGATGAAAGTGAGTAAATATTTGTACACCTTTGAGTTGTGGCGGTTACTGAATATTTCAAAAGTAATTTTTGTCTAACACGTCATAAAATGCATTGATACACTGACTTTCAGTTGCTGTAATTTTTATTTCATAAGTTTTTTTTTCTGTTACACCGCAACGGCTATTTTGTGACTTTGGTGAATGATTATGCAAAATTAATGGGCCCATTTTTTTTTATTCGGGGAAATAATATGTTATTTAATGTGTGAAAGTTAAACAGTGTTTGGCACAGACATTAAAAATAAAGTATTTACGTGACCAACGCCCTTAAAAAAATTAAATTTTACACACAAACTTCAGGATAACGTTACTAATCTTATCGTACTAATTGAACACACACATTTTCATGAGCTATCACCACAATTAATAAATTACTCTGTCCTGACTCATACTGTGTGTGTGTGTATGTATATATATGTATGTATATATATATATATATATATATATATATAATATCTCCTGTACACAATTGTGGTGTCAGCGCAGAAGCCTCGATGTCGATTAGCAGGGAAGCTATTTTATTCGCGTCGCATTTGTCGTGATATTGAGATTCCAGCTTGAACCGTAGCATTCGGCGTGTTTCTTTCCTGTCCAAGCGAGATGCGTCGCCTCGCGGCCAGGCGGAGTGACGTCACACCTTCGCAGGCGTCCAGTGGGCGGGGCCCAGGTGCGGCGGGATGTGGCAATCGCTAGTGGCCGGTCCCCCATCGCGGCCCACCCACATTCCTGCCGCTTCCGCGACTGCGTCCGTGCGGTTTGATGTCGGATTTACAATGGCGCGACAGAAGCGACACGACCGCCGCCACACTAAAAACAAAACATGTCCGCCAATCAGCAGCGAGGTTTCTGTGACGTCAGCTCGACAAAAATTGCGCACGCGACGCGAATTCCGAATAGAAATTGTATCGATTTTATTCGAGTCGAAATTACATTTTGCGCCCAAATGTTGGTGAAACTGGTGAGTTGGTAGTAATTACGTTTATTTAAGAGAATTTTGTTGGTTGATAAACAAATCATAATCTTTTTAAACAAATGTGTAATTGTGCATTTATTTCCACATTTCGGAATGCCAGTGTGTATTTAAAATACTTACAAATAAACGAAAAAAAAAAAAAAACTGAAATACTGTAATCATCTGTGGCTGTCGTATTAGAAGTTAGTATGCAGTGGTTATTAACCATTTGCATGTAATACTTATTTAGTATTTTTCGCGCGACAGCAGAGCTAGTGCTCGCAGTAACGAGAATTTTTAGTGTTTCATCGCGTCCTTCGTTTCGCTTCCTTCTCGCCGTTTTGATTCAACATTATACTGTTGGTACTCTTGTCCGGCTTCAGCTACGTCATAGAGTAAATAAGGTATGAGAGCTCGCGAATGTTCATTTCCAGCGTGATCATTTATTCTGACGATACGGTAAACTGTGCAGGGTGACATTGAATAAGCGTAACAAATTTATGGGGGTAGTTAATAAGATAAAATGGAAATTTTTTTTTAGTATCTCATTGTGATACTAATGCACAGAGGTAAGTAGGACACAACCTGACAGTGTAAACAGCACATGCCTGGTATGTTGTGTGAAGTTAGGCCCGTGTGCATCGCCCCGTTTGACGCTATGTTTACAATTGCGACGAAATATTCGCAGTAGCGGAGGCGCCCTTCAGGGCGCGCTTCACCTCGGTTTAAACGTCTTTTTTTACTTCTATATTTGTACCAGGTATTAATTTTCTTATTTTAAACATAAATTGTGACTAAATCTTCCTCTTAAGAAATGTTTGTATCTCTCATAGTTTTTGCGTAATGAGTCATGAACGTCAAAATTTACACTTTTCGGTTTTATGTACGCCACTAAAATCAACTAACCTACCAAACCGAAATAAACCACAGTGTATAACAATGTTGTCGGCTGTAATTTGACACATAAAAACAAAGAAATATATATTTTTGGGTTTATTTATGTCAAATCATAGCCTACAACATTGTTATATACTGTGAATTTTTGTCTGCTTGGTAGGTTAGTTGGGTTTAGTGGCGTACATAAAACCGTAAAGTGCAAATTTTGACGTCTATGACTCATTATGCAAAAACTATTAAGAGATACACAATTTCCTAAGAGGACGATTTTATCTCAAATTATGCCTTAAATTAGATAAAAAAAACATATCTGGTACAAATATAAAAATAATAAAAGACGTTGAAAACTGAGGTGAATCGCCCCCTTAAAGGCTACATGTTTGCAGAGCTTACATAAACCTGACTGCAAACACTGATACACATGCATCTTTTATAAGGGGATATTTCTAGGGGTGGGCGAAGCTTCGAAATTTCGAAGCCGAATCGAATATTTTCATTATTCGATATCATATTCGAAATAAAATTTTTACTTCGAACTTCGAAAAAATTACTACAATTTTCTGATGGTCATAAGTCATCTTAAAAATTGTCATTATTTGGCCAGAACTTGACGATGGTGTCGCATTTACGTTATTATAAACATTCAAAGATTTTATTTGATACTAACCACACACATTGGCTAGTGGACCATGAAAACATAACCTTAATAGCGTACATACAAAGCAGCCAAAACGGCCGAAACTAAACCGTCAACAACTAATTTCATTCAATCAATAGGAAAACCACATCTTTAAATAATTTTTATTTACAGCAGAGATGTTTTATCTTCGAAACTTTCGTTAAACGCTGCTAATTTTTGTAGCAACAACATCTGCTATATCAGTTTATGCCTAAATACAACTTACAGTGATTATTGCAGATTACGCAGCAGAATATTTTTAACTAAATGGTCGTGAAATTGCACTCAATGCGATGCAAGCCATATCGATGAAATTAGAAAGGAAACAAATAGCCTAGGCCGTGTCTATGGTTTACATGTTTACGTCAAGTGTGCCATTTCGAGTGGCCTCAGTCGCAAGCCATACAGCCAACAGCCACAGTGTCATAGCACATGCACAAAGGAAACGGGCCGGTGCAGCGCATTATTATTTATGCACTTCGAAGTAATAATTTAAATTTACGCAACACGAGAGGCGGATCAGATAAAAACAAATGTAATGCTGCTGGCTCACTGACATTTTCGCAAGTGAAGTTGTGTGTCGATCACGTAATGATCATGGGCGGCCATATTGCGACCACGTTCAG
>PNEQ01126379.1:0-28478 GCA_003012365.1 Medauroidea extradentata
TATATACATATTCCTAGCATTTTTATCATTTTATCTCATTTTGACTGGGTCACTTTTGGCAGTAAAACGACGATATATCATCTCACTAATATTAAGTTTGCTGTACCAAATACGTTTCCGTGAAACCTTTACCCACTGAAACTTTGTAATAGCAATGAAGTTCCAGTGAATATGTTGAAAATATGTAATTGAGGGCACCATCACCAATGGATGTACACAGGGTAAATATGATATTTTTCATTCGATTCACCTCTTACCTTATGTGTCTGTAATCACCCCACAGCGTCAAATAGGCAGGGTTATAAATAAGGTCCAGGCGAAGTCGCCGTTAATGTCAGGGACAAATTTAAGACTGCTTTTCGCGTGGACAGCTCTAGCTACTTATCCTGCTGCAGAACTAGCCGCTTGGACATTCTAACATTTGATGACTGAAGTACCAATCTTGAGTACAAATAGGTTCTTCAATTAAAGTAAATATTTCCAGCAGTTGCGAATAATACTCGCGAGCAAAGCCGCGGGGGACTGCTAGTATGTTATAATTTTGCCTAGTTATTGACTTTAAGTAAATTTAATTTAGTCCTTAATTAGTTAAAATTGTAGAAACCTATGTTTTCGAAAATTTAGGCTACACCCTAAAAAAAAGTTTGTAAATTTGCCACACGTGCGTATAGGAGTACTAAGAAAGTAGGAATGGTAGAATTATTTCCTAGACATCCATGGTCGCACTCCTAAACTTGTTTATAAAACAGTCCAATTTATATACTAAAGTTACCAGACTTGCATTGTAACAACTGTAAAAGTTTGCATATTTACAAGGTGGAAGTATGGTAACTGTCCCATACTGCGTATATAATAATTACTTCCTAAACATATAAGGAAGTTTTTTTTTTTACAGTGATACGTAGTACAAACAATTTCCAACATTTTCACTACTCCCTTTCAAGATTAAAAATTTAAACTCACAAAAATAGCGTAAATAATAAATCGTTAAGGCTGTAAGAAGGGGAGCGGTGCTAGAACTGCCTGTACACTCTGAGCACGTGATATTAACTTGTATAGAGGACGTAACCAGCTATCATTTATAACAGTGACTGATTCATGTTACTAGAGAATAAAATAATAAAAAACCCCAAAAAAATAAACTCTTACTGAAAACGCAAGCCAGATTACGTACTCTAGTACAATGTTTTCAAAATTACACAGAATCATAACTCATTCAGTGACTCTTATTTTCTGTAGACTTTCAAAGCCCACATTATCACGTTTTCACCATTCGGCGTGTTGATTAATATATTAAAACATTGCATGCTGCTCAGCAATGTCACGAGTAATTTTTTTCGTATATTAATCAGCGTGATAAGGATCGTCAGATACAAGAGATATATGGAAGCAGTCGTCACCTGTTTGTTGGTTTAGCTGCCAGGCTTAGCGCTGTTAAGACCTTTCAAGATGCTAACTTTTACAATAACAATGAGAAATACAATGTTAGGCACAGTACTAAACACTCAACAGCTCGAGAGTGTGAATTCGTTTTTCTCAATCTTGTTAAAAAAAATTTTCGACAATCGTAATCAAATTCTTTGTATTTTATAACAGTTCTTTAGTAGTATCTGCTTTTAAAGACGAAAATCCTTTGCTTTATTTAAAATCAGACACCGTGCAGTAAATTTTCAAGTTACCAGGTTAAAATGTGCAATAAAAAAAGGAATTAACAAGCCAACTGAAAAATCTATGTAAGTACGTTTCAATACTCTTACGAAAGGGTCTGTATTAGTTTATGTTGTACACAACAAAACCACTTTCGCACAATTCGTAACGACTAGAACCACAAGTTTGCAGAAAATTTTTTTTTGCATAATTCGTTTTCAAAGTCTTGTGCGCACATTTCAGATCTTCTTCACGGTCAGTAACTCATTATTCTTGGGGTTTTAATGGCAAGTTACAGATGTACGAGGCCACAGTAACGTAATTCGTAGTGATGCAGTCAAACGAAGAACGTGTCTGAACAAAGACACGCTGCTAATAACCATGAAGCATATCTGTTGATGTGCACGTAAAGCACTCAAACAAAATGGCGCAAAAATTATTTCAATCTCGTTGATCTAGTAATGAAGCGTTACACTACTTCGCCAAGATCTCACAGATGAGCTGAAAAAAAAAAGTAGGCGTTAGTTGCGTGGCATTTTGTTTACCTTGGAATATACAGACTGTTAATGAATGACGTTTAAAACATCCTGTAGCGAGATAACCGACACTGAGACAAGAAAATTGATATAAGATACTTGGGGTATAGGTGAAAATCCAAATTGGTTGCACATGATTGATTACACTTTTTTCATTCTTCCGTAACATTTCAGAGCACGGCAGACGATACGTGAACCAACAGGTACAGGTATTAGAAACATTGCCCGACCTTAAAAATAAAAGAATCCACGCATTTTTCCAATCTCAGCCTTTATTTTACTAGAATATCGTAAATAATGTTTTTTTTTTTGTGACCAATGTCTGGCAATACTGCCTATGCAGGATGTTAAAGAATGACGTTTAAATCATCCTGTAGCTAGATAGCCGACACTGAGACAAGAAATTTTATGTAGACACTTGGAGTCGGAATAGTCAGGAAACGCCTTAAAATTGGTGACCAAACGTTGAACATATGGTATCACATATGCCACACATCGCTGCATCTGTGACTACCAGGCGTAGCGTTCGTGTTGCATCAAACGAATTAACTGTCTTCACTTAGCCGTGTAGCATCTGGCCCGCGTGTGCTGCTTCACGTTAGTGTCAACTAACACTTCGCTGATGCACAGGAAACTTACACAAACACTCTGCAGAAGACACCAGATTGGAATCCAATGAATTGTGCTCGTAAGCAGCACACGCGGCTCAGATGCTACACTGCTAAGTGGACACGATTAATTGGTTTGATACAACACGAACGCTACGCCTGGTAGTCACAGATGCAGCGATGTGTGGCATAGGTGAAACCATATGTTCAACGTTTGGTCGCCAATTTTAAGGCGTTTCCTGACTATTCCGACCCCAAGTGTATACATCAAATTTCTTGTCTCATTGTCAGCTATCTCGCTACAGGATGGTTCAAACGTCAATCTTTAACAACCTGTATAAGCAACGTTGCCAGACGTTGGTCACAACAAAAAAAGTGTTATTTACGACATTCTAGTAAAATAAAGACTGAGATTCGAAAAATTCGAGGATTCTTTTGTTTTGAAAAGGTCGGACTATGTTTCAAGTACGTGTACCTGTTGGTTCACTTATCGTCTGCCAAGGTTTGAAATGTTACGGAAGATTTTATAAAAGTGTAACCAATCATGTGCAGCCAAGTGTAGACTTTAAATTGAATTTTCACTGAGGCAATAGTCAATAAATATACACTAGCATTCTTCTGACTATATAAAAAGAGAAAACATTGAAGCTGAAAGTTTCCCTGTGTTATTTACTTGATATCAAGCCACATGTTACATTGCGAAGCTAGGCCGTGTTAAAAGGGAAGATGTATTTGCAAAAGTCGAGGTATAGAGGCCAGGAAAGCATTCTGGTGACGGCAACAGGATCACCAGTTCCAATCCACCGCACCGTGCTGCAAATTCTATGTAGAAGTGATCACGTACATCTCTTGTGGAATGAGGAGGGACAACGTTATGATGAAACCACATACGTTACCAGGTCATGAGATGCTCAACCTGGGTACATAAATTGCAAGCATTTATAGTGTATGTGTGCCTAGTCAATCATTACAACATCAGGTAAGGCCCTATTAGCATATAAGATTGTAATATAAATTTCCCGCCCATATATTGGAATTAAACTAGTCCTTTTTTTTTCGCGGTTGTTGTGAATGCATGCAGATTGTGGTCACCCCCTGCTATTAAAATAAGTGTCACTCGTGAACGTCATTTCATCAGTTAACAATACAATGTAAATAAAATCACTCATGAAAGCGAAATATGCTGATCCTAATGTTATAATGTTGTATTTTCCCTTTATAAAATAAAAATGGACTAAAACAAACATAAAATTTAAAAACAAAACCCAACGTTGTGACACACCCTTTCACTTTCAAAATGAATAGGATTGGGTACAATTAAAGTCATTCAGTTTTTTTAAACTATTTCTGTTTAACAAACTAGTAACCATAACTTTATTTTCGTACTGCAAGAGATTTCGAAACATATAATTTTTTTTTTCACACCTTGGAAACGTCTATCCCGATCTTGCTATTCGACCTACATAATGTGTTGTCTCATATTTACTGCCACCTAAGGTATTACCTATGAAAGTTTTGTCAGTATGTTTTTAATGCATACTTTAAGTACGTTGATAAATAGTACTTAATATTATTGTAT
The DNA here is from genome assembly GCA_003012365.1 of Medauroidea extradentata. Lineage (NCBI taxonomy): Eukaryota > Metazoa > Arthropoda > Insecta > Phasmatodea > Phasmatidae > Medauroidea > Medauroidea extradentata. Next base: position 4,371 of record PNEQ01126379.1, read on the forward strand.
ATTAAAATATGAAACAGCAAAAATTGTTTATTTACTTAACATACTTCTCTTTATGGTCAGTGTATTAGCTTGTTGGCATAGTGTCTGTTGGCTCAGTTGACATTAAACAAACGAACATTTCTGAAGCTGAGAGTTCCTTTTTTAACATCGTCGGTTAGAGTAAACAAACACGTGTATCATAATTTAGGTGAGTATCCCTGGTTTTTACGTGTGATTGGTTTTTATCATTCTTCTTTATCTTAAAGTAACATTTTTACTGCCTATGTGAGTGAAAAACAACTTCAACTTCTCGTCTTGGCATGACTACGTAGTATACTCTTCATCCCAAACATATATCACTCATTGGTAAACAGATAAGATGTGTCAGATCCAAAACAGTACCTAATCATAAAAATTAATAGGTGAACTCTCGTGTATACATATCACGTCAGGTATTGAAATAATTTATTTATACTGTTTTTAAAAATAAAATTAATTAATTTAACCATTTAAATTATCGATATTTAATTAACGCTCTGATCTTATACAATTGCACTTCACATTGACAACAATCAATGATAAATAAACAATAGCGTACAGTAGAAAGATACCCCTTAAACGTAGTCAGGCCCTACTGGGATGAAGAGTGCATTAACTTTATTAAATTATTTGCATCGTCTTGGCTTCTAGGTGTAAACCGCGTCAAATAATCGTATTGCGACTTTTCAACAGTCGTTGCTGCTGCTATCATCGTATAGTCTATGACAAACTGACAGGTGCAGGAGTTGAAGGTCCTTAATTGTCTGGGTGACTGCTTCCTGGTTGGCTGGACTTGTCGCCCAATCACAGGGATGCTAGCTCTAGGTTGGCTGGGGTGGTTAGCCAATGCTGGCAGGACTTTGGGGGCTGCTTTCTGTTTGGCTGAGCTCTCTGGCCAATAAAATCCTAGCTCGCACATGACACATGATATGCCAAAGAGCTCAGCCAAGACAATTATTCACCGCGGCTCACATGCGGAACCCAAAATAATACAGAGAATGGCCGCGAAAGCCTCCGATACATAATATGATGATTTTAATTAATCTCAACATAATTATTATTAACATTCAAAGACATCAAGAAATTAATTAATAAGACAACACACATCACTTTTTTCACCTTCAATTCTCAAGCTTTATCTTTAAGTATTCACACCTAATATTAATAGTTTTCGCTGACTAACATTTATAAATTAAATCTTAAATACCCTTTTAAAATTGATTAAGCTACAAACACATGAATAGGCTTATTATAGGCGGTTCTCGAAAAATTGGGGACTCAAAAAAAATCCTGCTAAAGTTATATTTTCAGCCAATTAGTATATTTCTGTGCGTAACGGCTAACGACAGGAAATGTCTAATCTCACTGGACATGTCACTTGATATTTGCGCGTGTAAGATAAATTGTGCAGTCAGTGGGATTCTATACTGTTTAGTAACTAAAAGTTTATTAAATACTTAAAATACAACTATGTCGAGTCGGTTGATTTTGTTTCAGTATTGTTGTAGTTAAATAGGACGATACGTAGAAATATATTGCGTAATTTCTGTGCCAACCATACAAGCAGTAAGGCAACTATAGTTTAAGTTGAATTATATGCAATAACGGCTAGTGATATTTTTCAAAGATTAAGTATTTAGTGGTCACTTTATCCTGAACGACCTATATCCATATTTCACATCAAAAAACCATTAAAGGTCACCTTCCAAGCTGCCGAACGGTGTGCAGAGCTTCAGCCGATATATTGTTTATTCGGAAATTACTTTACGTGTGTGAATGTCGTCTTCTTAATGACATTAGTAACATAAAAAAATACACGCATGTATATCTATTCCTGGCCCTTCACTATTATTCGAAGCGTATACTATCGCGGCCAAAAAGTGTGTTTTTGCAATCCTTTATAGGAATACTTATCTTTGTTCGGAATATTCACAATGTAAAGGTGTGTCCAGAACACATTTATCTCAAATATTATGTCATAAGATGACAGAGTACCAACTGGATGTCTCATAGGTGCAAGTTATTGGCGAGAATATTGCACGTCAGTTCACTGGTTTGCGTCTACAGACAAGGGCGAGGCGTTCTGCTCATAACGTGTCGCACTTAGCTAACCAGACGTTTGAGCTGTTCTGTAGCGTGGTACGAAAAACATTTTTTCTTGTGTATTTATTAAATATGTTTCCAATGCGTTTATCTACGAAAAGAAGAAAAACTTCAAACTGTGTCCCTATCATTTGAAAAATACCGTCCGCTTGTTAAACGTACGATTAACAAGCTCCTCAGAAGTGCTTAAAATGAAATTTTCACGTTGCTGTAGCTGAGAAAGTAGCGATTGTAATTGTAAAACTAAGTCATATAAACCTGCATTAAACTTTATCACGTATTTTCCACTAATAAAAGAGCAGGGTCATCGCTTTAGATCCCATTGAAAAACACATTCTACGAAAATGTTGCACGCTAGTTCAGTCCTTCGCGCCTAGCGGCGATGAGGTGTTTGACGGACGCGCCTAGAGGCGGTGAGGTGTTTGACTGACGTGTTATGTTTGTCTTATCGCCTTCTTCGTTTCAGAACCCCAAACGTAAAGAGAAAGCTACGTTCCACTAACTCTTAATGCTGCGCACTTCTTCAATTTGAACGCGAAAAATACGTCCGCCTAGGCTTTCGTATTGATGTAGTTTCTCTCTCGAAATTTCTCGTACATCCCACATACAATCTTACAGTCAGCGCTTTCTCTCCAGCAGTCCCTTAGGCCTATTCTACCCGCCGGTATAAAGGCTGGTAGTATTGGAAATAGGTTCTGTTTACCTAATCTATATTTATATATATATTAATCAGGAATTTGCAAAAGGTACTAAGTCCACTTTTTGAGAAAATACAGATAATAATAGATTTAGACTTTCCAAAGCATTTTCTTGGCTGTCAGCAACAAAAGAAACCAAGTCCTATACAAGAAATCCGTTAAAACGGACTAGTAAATATATGTGGAATTTTCAAAACGTTCCAAGTCCTGGGCTTGGTACCTATTGTTAATGAAAAAAATATATGGACATTACAAGGGCATTGTGATTCTCTACTTTAAACAGTCCTGTTACTACCAGTTCGTTTACAAATATGATGTGAAAGGAGTTGTTGAAGTACATTAACCTTTAATCTTCAGCTTCCAGGACACGTTGAGACCGTCGTAATGCTTACAGAAATTAAATTGTAGCAATTCAAAATTTAAAACTTGAGGACATTCGCGGTATGTTGCAGTTCATGACGAAGCGGTCGCATTCTACGACAATATACTACACTGGCGGCCTGCCACAGACTAATATACATGTCCAGGAATGTGCCAACAGTGCATTATTTTGTTTATGACTTACGTTACTGTCTTTGTAGAATATATTCCATGTTTTTCAGTAGTTTTTTCACTAGCACATATCAAAGTTTCAATAATCTACACCAAGGACATTATGCTTTCTCTGATAGTATAATACATTACATTGCTTTATGGGTATAAAATACCACGTGGTGGTGTGTTTGCAAAATATGTTTCCACGTATCATATTATTAGTTTTTCTAGAATATACCAACATTGCACTAATTTCTACTCAAGGCGTTATGTTTTATGTGCCTTTGTCAAAACGAACATTACTTCGTTTGCAAAAGGCACCAAATCCACTAACTATGAATTAATTTCTAAAAATTAAATAACAAAAGCGTATCGATGTGAATTATGATTCATATTATTCCACACACATTATACTTTCAAGTTATCTATTATTGATTACATGTTTCATTCCTAGATCCACAATGATAAGTTTTTTGTTGTTTCCCAACAATCTGCTCGCTTGGACTCGGAAACTTTTGCAATTTCCTGATTCATATATACATAAACCGATGTGTGTTTCTATGTTCCCTATGGACTCCAAAACGGCTGGAGCAATTTTGAGGAAATTTTCAGGCTATCTTCAGATTAGCCCAACAAATTAGTTAATATTAATTAAATAATAATACATTTGTTAGTTAAGTATGATCGAGACTTGTAAGTGTGCTGCATGTCAACGTATAATTCAATTCTTTGTTATATATAAATGGTGCTACCCGGGTCGCGAGTTACGTATAAAAATTGAGAGCATATCCCAATATTGACAAATAGTTAACTAGACCTGATGTCCGCAGAAGGGTACGGCTGCCCGGGTTGCAATAAAACGTATTTAAAAATTAAGATGGCCGTCTAGGTGAACATATTTTGATTGTTCGAGGCCTATAACACCAGGAGCGGTAAGGACGATACACCACGCGCATCACTTCTCTACCTAGCCTCTAGGCGCAAGCCACTGAACTGGCGTGCAAGTCTTCTCGCCGACAACTAGACTATGAGAAGCATGTCCGAGGAGCGAGAAAGTTAAAGCGTACCAGGCACTCGTGACAATTATCCCAACATGGCAGGCTGAGAAGGTAGACAGACCCTTTGGAGCATCGAGAGAGAAAACTTAATGGGCACGGAGTAACATGAAATACATTTTGTTCGGAAATTAGATCAAATTTACGCCGTGTTATCAGAAACATTTTGGTCGTCTTCAAGAAGGTAAATGAGACGTTTTGAAATGAAAAAGTAAAGTAAACATCCAGACTCCATAACGTCACAACCTTCAGAGGATCCACGTTTGTAATCCTGTCCACGAACCAGCATATCGCTGTCTTTCAATAAGCCGTTGAAAAGCTATGCTCGATATTTTACTGCCGATAAAGTAAATGCGTAGGAGTCCGTGTTAACGCTACAACGATTTCAGTTCAGACAATGGGATTATTTTCATTTGGCTTAGAAGTTTTTTATGACCGTGAGTAGCTGCAGCCTGGTAAACAATTTGTTCAACGTGGTGTGAAAGTCTTATCGGCAATCCAAAGTCCGAGAGAGATGTTGGAGACAGCAGTCTCACGCAAAGTCGTGTTAAAGATAACTCTACCACGTGTTGGAAAGATCAACGTTAAAAGTTTGGCGCAGGGAAAATGTCTGCCGATTGAGCGCTGGTATCGGTAAGAGTTGTAAACTGGCCATTCACAGAGCTTTCGTGAATTTTAAGGTACATGAAATTGATTATCTGAAACCTAAAATGGATTTGCTTATCACTTTAAACCTAAATGTATTGACGTCTGTTTTTGGTAAATTTAATTTTACTACAGTCTTGTATTTTATTAGACCAATTAGCGATAGCTGCGCTACTAGCAACATAATTTTTCCCTGTAGTAAACTTTCTGATAAGAAAACACATTTTCTTTCTAACCTGCAGTATAAATAACCATAGTCGTGAAATTAATAATTCACCGAAGGTATGTCATCATAGAGTACATATAGATGTACGGTTTATAGATTTTTTGCTGTCATGTGGGGTTCGAAAATATGCATAAAATAACTACAGTGCATTCTTCAAGTCTTCACCAGTGTATGTGTGTGTATAAAATTTTGTATATATATATATATATATATATATATATATATATATATATATATATATATATATATATATAAGTATATATATGTATATATATGTGTGTGTGTGTGTGTAAATATAGGCTATATATCGTCATTTTAACATGGAATCCTCGTTTCAGCATTTTCATAACCTTTACAGAAACGATTTAAAAAATTCACAGCTAGAGTAAAATACATTAAAGGGTGCCAATTTTTCAACCTAAAGGGTTTTAGTAGGCCAGAAAACTAATTTTAAACAAAGAAAGAATTTACCGTACTACATACATTATACCCGTTGTTACGAGTTATCCCGACGGTACTTTATTTTATCTGATACGATAATCAACTCTTTAACTGAAGAATATATATGTCTATAATAAACTCGTATTTTTTATGCAACTAAATACTCTGAACAGAATTTTCAATAAGGCTGCCACCATAAATGACCATACATCTTATAGACTACATTTACGTTCACTTCGTACGAGTTGGTATTTATTGACGACCCAGAAAATATAAAATGCTAGCCCTTCTGTCCCGCCTTCCTCAGTCCCCCTTCCCGGATGCTTCAGCAAAGTTGTTAAAACATTAACAATAAAATCGAACGTGAGTACTGATTCCAAATACCTGTATTTCCCTTTGTACATATATAGCTGTGGGATAAGCAAGAAGGAATGTGGCATTTAAGATACCTAATAGTACAGCAAATTTGTATACCACGCATTAAATGATGCAACAATTATATATTGCAAGCTAACATTAAATAGAGTTAAACGGTAATATGTCAGCTAATAATAAACGCGTAGAAATTGTGCGATGTTGAAAGAAGTGTGTAAATTTACCTGTTAATAGTAAGAAAATGCTCACTGCCTTGTATGGAAAATTGATTTTCCCTTAAGTAAAATGTGAAAGCAGAGACCTACACAGTACATTGCACGTATATGGCAGAGATACTTCACCGTCACATTGGTGGTTTTAAATACTAGTGGTTTTAGACAGTAACCATGATATTGTATAGACTGAACAGTCGCGACTTCACAACTTCCTTCTTAAGATTCCACTGTACACCTGATGTACAAATTCTTTGTTCAGAATCCGTTATATTTGTTTTAGAGTATAAATAAAAAAATTTTGGTTTGGAGAACAAATATAATGTATATTTTCTCTAACACGTTTGCACTAATTTTGTTTTATGCGTTAAATGCAATTTGTAAACAATAATAGAAAAAAATTAATACAATTTTTTTTCTATTACTGTTTACAAAATGCATTTACCAATACAGAATTTAAATTAACATTCATTAACGAAGGCTATAATCCAACACATGTCTGTGCTGATGATGATATAATGGATGCCTGTTTACTGGGTGCATCTAAAGCGGTTTTCACAACAGTAAATTTTTTGAAACATTACATAAGTAATATATGTTGTGCTCCTACTATGTTATAGATAGGGTGAAACTGCTTATTCATGGCGCACGTACATGACGTTGATCCACTATATCCATCAACAGAAGGGGTTATCATAGATGTTATGCCTTCGGATCATTCAGAATAAGAGTCAACATACGTTCCAAAAATGAAGAAACAACAAACGATTCCCACCACATTAAAAAGATCTAGAACTTCAGCTCAAAATTCCAGTAGTATTAAGGAATACATCATAACATCTTTCCATAATATTTCTCCCATATTGAGTCTTCAAAATTTCTCTCCTTTGACAATAATTACTTTGCTAGCCGACAATCTTCAAAAATGGGAATCATGTCTCGTCTAGCACTGTCGAAAATTCTGGAGGCAATCCAACAGATACAAAACATAGATTTACCTTCAATGACATGGTTGGGATTTCACGCCGCATTACAATACCAAAGATCCATCACGATATTATCTCATTGTTGTGCCTCTACAGACGCTCGTCGCATCTCTTGAGAGTTGCTGCAACGACAAGAATCAAGACATGACGGATTCAGTCTCATATACCACCACACACGTGCTGATGTCGTTGCCAGATGTATCGACGAAAATGAGTCACACATCCACGTCGTCCACGACTGTTGGTTCAACAGCCTCAGATGTATATGTCAACTGCTCCAAGGCATCATTACTACAAAGCGACATCGCAGATATAACAGGAATGACTTCGAGAATGACGACATCTACTACTGGAATTTATTCCAGTATTTCAACAAGAAATCGTACGGGTACATTTACTTACAACTACCCTTTGGATCCGGAAGAAGAATTTTACGCATCCCTTCAGGTATCGCCGATGATAAAAACTGTAACATCCAACAAAAAGGACTTGTGGAAAACAGTGATGCAGATTTACAACTTCTGTGTCAATCCATCACATCCGGTGACAGAGCTTTATTTCTAGAGATGAAGAGACCTCAAGGCCTAGGTCAGGTGACCGAAGATCACAAATTTCCATGTTCACCTTTACAATTGGTAACTAAAACTAGTTTGTGGGTGATGCATCCAAAGTTAGGTAATCTTGATACCAAAGTATTACAACAAGCATTAAATAATGTAATATGAATTACAAATAACATGACGTTTGGTGAGTTAGAAAATTTGGTTCATAGTAACATTGTACCTTATAAAACATTAATTTTTCTGCTGTGCAAATACCTTTTCAACAATATTGCATGTCAATTGAAGAGACTCAACAATGGGTATCGGATTAATTATTGTTTCAATTCGATAATAATATGGAAAGTGTACAAGAAATTATACATACATTGTTTAGTGTGCTTTCATAACGTAATTATAAAATAAATGTTGTTGAAATTGTTATCCCACCAGGAGCATTTAAATCTACCTTTTTCACAATGATAGATGATGCTATGATTAATACAGAATACTTTTCACATAGCAACAGAAATGAATGATTCTGTTTTCAAAATCTTATTAATTGACGGCTAGGAATAATCGACTATCCAAATTTTGATGGCCCTGGTAGAGATATGCTTTAATGTTTATTCAGTACTGATAAAATTAACATTGCAAAAAAACTCTTCGTGATGATATACAATTATATACACATTTTATTGTATCAAGTAATAAAGAATATTTTCAAGGTAAACAATAAGATGCACGAGTGATACGATACAGATGGAAAACATGGGAAAAAATTTAAGGATTTAAAAAATTTTATAAATTTTATGTTTATAAAATATTTAATGATTACGTACAAATATAATATGTTACAGTTGAACATGTATATACAGTATGTAAACTCTATCTGTTCACCTCAAGTACATATTAACATATACAAAATTATTTATTCATGTTTCCCGCTTCTTGTGGTGGTTTATCTACTTTTCAACCTAAACTATTATGAGGATTTCAATATTACTTTCAAAGGTATGTATATGTGCTCGAATGTCTACCAATTCACTTGTACTAGCAGAGGTACTATGCATAGTATTCTGTACACTCACAATAGTATTAGGATTAGAGACAGGAAAAATTCGCGAGTTCACTGACTTGTAGGTTAGCCTCCAAGAACATGTCTGTACTCAAGCAGACATTATCTGCTCACTGGCTGCTCGATGACGCTATAATATAGGTCTTCATTTAGTTGCTTCTGTACTATTGGCCCAGAGACTTCCAGGAAGTGTAAAATAATTAAAACGAACAGACACTATGCCTTAATGCAAACTAGGTTGTTGATAATAAGTATCTCGAGTACCGGCTAAATAAGTAAAATCATGTCCTTTTTCGGTGATTTGACCAAATTGTGGTAATGCATTCAAAAAAGCACCACCTGCACGTATTGCTGATTATATCGCGGCATTTAAATATCGGTATTTCGAGTACCAGCTATACAATGATTATTTGAAATTTGCGAACGTTGTGTAATAGCTACCCAACTACTAAAACCAATATGACCCATTGTTCCTAACATGCACTAAGCATTAGTAGGCGGAACGTTTACTAAGCCGTTACTGTATTTATGAGAATTCATAAACGGCTGTTTCTTAGCGTCTGTTCATGTAAAATCCGTTATATGACTACGTAAATCATAACGTCCAGGAGAAGCTACTTGTCTTATATGACTTGCATTTGTGTACAATATCTGTGCATACCACGGATTCACAACAGATTATCAGTTATACCGCAGTCACCTGTACCACTTCCTATAAACTTTGTACCCAATCTTTGTCATAATATGGTAAGTCGGAAGTGCCCACTTCAATACTATTGGCTGCACGACAAGTTGCATTACGGGGACGTATAGGAAACGATCAGCTCCAAGAGTTTGTGCTGTATTAAAAGATGTCTGTTCACCTACCGGTGTTAACGATATCTACTCTATCAACCTTAGAAAAACCACGTAGTTAATTATATTGCTGTTTCGGAATACAAAATAGTAACATTTCAACAGGTAAATATGCAAGACTAGTCAACAACATTTTTCCAAAACTAGCATCACTAATCTTAAATTCTTCATGCAACTATGTGTTACCCCTCAATATTAACATAAACTCGTTTGAAATACACATTGTCGTAGAATCTATGTGCGTTTTTTTACATTAAAAATGTTCCTGGGGTTCCTTTTGTACTTGTGCCACAACTTCAGACGACGTCCCATTACCCACATCTCCACCGTCAACAACATCCACAGCTGCAGCATCCGCTTGATTTGCTTCGTTCCAGTCGTCTTCCAACATGCCGAGGTCGAAAGATTCTTCCCAATCAAAGTCGCTTGCTCGAGTCTGTTTGGATGAACCAGCACCAGCTTCCTGTTCCGCAGGAAGTTTAGATGATGACGGTCCAGATGAGGGATCGTCCGGTTGTGTAGTTCGTTTACCAGGTTGTTCATTTTGCTTCCGATTACTCGTCAGTCCCAGAGTTTTATGTACAGTACGACTTTTATTACATGTACGAATAGCATGCCGATCAGCTCTTGTTCGTTGTCCTTTGGGATAAATTGTAGGCATACTAGGATATAATACACCTGTAAAACTTTCTACACCTTATTTCAATCCACTAGTGAATGCCAATTACCTGTAAAACGATAATCGTTATCAAAATAAACAATTTTTTTTTCATCAGCACGACGAATATCGTTATGACCTGTAGCAGTACTGTAATCAATGTCGTGTTGCTGTGCTATTGCATCATCAATGTCCACAGGCGCAGCATCGGCAATAACAGTACCAGGACCTAAAGAGTTATGGCCTGGGAATAACCAGCCTGCTCGGTGGAGAGGCATGAACTGACTCTCGGCGTCGTCGTCAGTCTTTTATACCTCGTCAGCAGCCGATTAAATGAATTGATATTCATAACACTACTGTAAGTGTACATAATACTGTGCATAGTACTTCTGCTAGAACAATTGATTGGCAAACATATAAGTACATATACATACCATTGAAAGTAATACTGAAAAACTTCGTAATGGTTTATGTAGTAAAGTGAATAAGCCAGAACAAGGAAGAGGGAAAAATTAACAAATAAATGTACTATACGTTTATATATTTTAAGTTAAATAGCTACAGTTTACATACTGCATAAACATGTTCAATTGTTACACATTGCATTTGTTCATAATCATTAAACACTTTACAAACATAAAATGGATTAAATTTTTTAAAACCTTTTATTTTTCCCATGTTTTCCATCTGTATCGTATCATTCGTGCGTCCAATTGATTACCTTGAAAATGTTATTTATTAGTTAATATAATAAATGGTTGTATGTAATAGTATATCATCACCACTACATTTTTGTGCAATGTTAATTTTATCACTACTGAATAAATATAAAAGTATATCTCTATCAGGTTCGTGAAAATTAGGATAGTCGATTAATCCTAGCCGTCAATTAATATTATTTTGAAAACCGAATCTTTCATATCTGTTGTTATGTGAACAAAATCCTGTATAAATCATAGCAGTACCTATCATTGTGAACAATACAGAATTGCATGCGCGTGGTGGGCTAACAATTTTAATAACATTCTTTGTATCATTACGTTTTGAAAGTACATTAAACAAAGTATTTATAAATTCTTGAACACTTTTAATATTAATATCAAATTTTAACAATAATAAATGCAATACCCATGGTCGAGTATCTTTAATTGACATGTAATATTGTTCAAAAGCTATTTGCACAGCAGAGAAAAAGTGTCATAAGGTACAATGTTAGTATCGTTACCATGAACCAGATTTTCTAACTCACCTAACGTTGTGTTATTTATAATACATTTTGCATTATTTGAAGCTTGGTGAAATACTTTGGCATCATGATTACCTAACTTTGGACGCATCACCCAGAATATAGTTTTAGTTACCAATTGTAAAGGTGAACATACTAAACGTAAAATTATTTTAACAACATTTACAGGAGTAACTTTTATTCTGAGTAAGTCGAAAATTTGTGATCTTCGATCACCTGACCCGGTCTTGACGTCTCTTCATCTCTTGGGATAAAGCTCTGCATAGTTGTAGAAACGCACTGTCCACTTCTGTCACAGGATGTGATGGATTGACACAGAAATTAAAAGTCTTCATCACTGTTTTCCACAAGTCCTTTTTGTTGGATGTTACAATTTATCATCGGTGATACCCAAAGTGTTCCGTAGAATTCTTCTTCCGGATCCAAAGGGTAACTGCAAGTAAATTTACCTGTACAATGTTTTGTTGAAACACTGGAATAAATTCCAGTAGTAGATGTCGTCATTCTCGAATATATTCCGTATATATCTGCAACGTCGCTTTGTAGTATTGATGTCTTGGAGCAGTTAACATATACATCTGTTGCTGTTGAACCAACAGTCATGGACGACGTGTATGTGTGTCCCATTTTCGTCGATACAGCAGGCAAAGACATCGGCATGTGTGTGGTGGTATATGAGACTGAATCCGTCACGTCTTGATTCTTGTCGTTGCAGCAACTCTCAAGAGATTCGACGAGCGTCTGTAAGGTACAACATGGGATAATATCGTGATGGATCTTTGGTCTTGTAATGCGGCGTGAAATCCCGACCATGTTATTGAAGGTAAATCTATGTTTTGTGTCAGTTGGATTGCCTCCAGAATTTTCAACAGTTCTAGACGAGATTGTAATTCCATTTTTTGAAGATTGTCGGCTAGTTAAGTATGTGTTTACAAAGGAGAGAGATTTTGAAGACTCCATGTGGGAGAGAATACAGTTGGAATTTTGAGCTGAAGTTCTAGCTCTTTCAAATGTAGTGGGAATCGTTTGTTGTTTCTTCCTTTTTGGAACATATGTAGAATCTTCTTCTATATGCTCCGAGGGCGTAACATATATGATAACCTCTCCTGTTAATGAAGATAGTGGATCAACGTCATTTACGTCCGCCATGAATCTGTAGTTGCAACCTTTCTATAACATAGCATGAGCACAACATGTATTACTTATCTAATGTTTCAAATTATTTACTGTTGTGAAGACTGGTTGATATACACCCAGTAAACATCCATGAATTGTATAGTCATCAGTCCAGATATGTATTGGATTGTAGCATTCGTTTGTGAACGTTAATTTCAATTATGAATTGCGAATACTTGTGATCCGTTATAATGGAGTGGTTTTGATCATTCTTTCTCATTCCTTGTAATATTGGACACATTAGCCAGTCTACCCACTCGACCATTGCTGGGACGCAATAATATCCAGTACTAATGATATCCCATTCACCAGGTTCTATTATATAGCTTCTATCGACTTCGAAACAAAAGCTTGTAGTATTACCATCTCCATATTTATTTGCATTTGTATGTTTATCCATTAGTTTATAAGATCGGTTTTTTGAATCACAAGAAAAATGTGTTTTGTCAGTATTAAAAAGAAACGTTTGTCCGATTAATCTTGGATGTGGATGTACAAGAGTTGGTGATAAACCAGGCATCTTACCAGCGACGATGTAAAGGCAGTATGTACACTCCAGCTATCCACCAATTATGTTCCTCGGCGAGGCAAGAACTGACTCTCAGCGTCGTCGTCAGTCTATTTATATCTCGTCAGTAGCCGATTCACTGAACGCGTCGTCATTACAACCGGCCCCCCAGGACCACTTTCACTCCTTCTACACGCTTTCGGCACAGCCTGGTGGCAGAGCGCAAGGCCGAGTGAAAGTGGTCCTGGGGAGCAGATTGTGATGACGCGTTCAATGAACTGGCGCTGCGAATAGAGGCGATATGCTTCTTGTCGAACATAGCACTCTGGCTCTAATCGCTCCGCTGATTCCACACGATGAACGTGGAAATTTGAAACCGGTACACAACTCCTATTTGTTAAAATGTTTCATTTTTGCGTAGTAAATTAAGAGTGTGACGAATTATCGGAAATGTCTTTTTAATATAAACATTGCATCGTACTACAATAAGTTATTTAATCTTCATATCTGGTGAGAGATGATTATCTTAAATTTTCAATCATCATAAATTTTTTGTAACTATACTTTAATATTTTGAATACAAATTTGGTAACGGAATGTAAGGTAATTAGGTAAGTCCCTATTAAAAATTCTTCAAATTATTCATGTCCAATTTTGTATCAGAAAGAAATTAAGAAAAATTCAGCGTGTTAAGTGACACGAGCACTTAAATCCTCTTATTAAAGCCTAAGTTTGCCACTGTATCAATCCCTTAACTTAACACTTGTTATAATGTAGGTGACAGAAGTTCTCAATCATAAGGTTTTGGGTAAGTGTTATGAGAAGAAATTTTGTCGATAAAGCGGCACATCTGGATCTACTCAGCTCCACCCTTTTTGGGAGCAGGGTAGATAAGCATCGCTTCATTCAAAATTGGTGTAGCTACACCAAAGATCCGTCTCGTTGTATGCTGGTGTATAGCTACACCAACGCCCTTGATTGAAACTACTTTTGTCGAATTTTGTGCCACATCATCCACTGTGTATAAAGATTTGTCAAAAGACTGACCATTAAACAAGTTCGTGAAAATAACAGTGTAAAGGCACTAGTAAATGACTAAAATTAATACACGCTTGTCTCATGGGTGAATTTGAAATGTGTGTGGTGACTAGTGTTTGGTAGTAATATAACCTCAACATTTCATATTTCATATGAAAGTTAAAGTGTTTTTTTATTTAATTTGGAATCGTATAATAGCACATATGGATATTTTATTGTGGCCGAAGTTTTTATTTTATCGATCACCTTTATCATACAGGAAGCCCAGAATTAGTGTCCGTTTCAAATAATTATTTCTATTTGTTATTACAAGACACAAAATTCAATAAAAATAGACTTAGGCCTACCTTAAATGCTAAATGTGACGTGTTGAGGTCATATTAATACCATGTGTTATCCACCACACATTTACAACCACACCTAACATAACATACATTACCTTTTTGTCGCTTACTATTGCCATTCCACTATCATCTACAAAAACATTGTAAAACCTTCATCTCAAACACACTTTATTAACCAAATATCCATAAGGGAATGTAAGTAATTTAAACTTGGCGCTCTCGTTTACTACACTACACCAGATACATCTCCTCCAGACAATTTGAAAATTTTTCTGCAAAATTTACAGTGTTTTAGCTACACCAACTTGAATGAAACGCAGTGTAATCACAACATGACGTCACACCCTATGAATGAAACGAAGCTATATTCGCCATGGCCGCCAACCTACGAAACACGCGTAAGAGGGCGCAAAAAGTAAACAAACACAGGCTCCCGCGTGTGTACACAGAAGAAAGTATGTTTTCGTTGGTTAACTCTAGCATTTTAGTACAGTATGGAAAACTAGCACGCAATTGTAATGCTGTATACCTATTTTGTGCAAGTGATATATCGTACACTGTCCAAAAATTAATCAACGGCGACTGAAATAAACCGCTTTTGCAGATTTCGCCACAATTTTTTTTTTAAGGCCACGTCTGGGAGTTTTACAGTGATTTTCAATTCACATCGTAAATTTCGAATTAAATATTCCCTACATAGTAATGTCAGAAATTTATCATAATTGGTCCCTAATTTATTTTTAACCTTCTTGTTTTTTTTTTGTACCCAAAGTATAACCACGTTTGCAATAAAAATATGTCAAAATTAAGCAAAATAATATTTTGTCGACGAACGGTGAATTATTTTGCTAAACGCGTACATGGCATTGTGTACCATATCTGACTATTTTACACTGAGAAAAAATATTATAAAATCAAGCAACATTTCTTTGAAACAACCAAATTATATATTTCACTACTTGCAAACAAATTTATGGTTTATTACAACCAAATTCTTTCTTCGAAATATATATTTTTTTAAACCAAATGGTGTGGTTGATAACGCCATACAGATATTGTTAAATCAAACATACATTTTTTTTAGCAACCGTTAAAATATACGGCATTTAAATTATTTTGCTTTCTCTGATCTCGAAAGTAAGAGTTATTTGCAGCATATATATATATATATATATATATATATATATATATATATATATATATATATATATATATATGTGTGTGTGTGTGTGTGTGTGTGTGTGTGTAAACATATACTCACACGGATTCGATCCAACCACGTTTAGATTAACGACAACACACGTTACTCTAGATCAGTACACGTTACTAACGTATGTTTTAATTTTTATATATACTTATCACGTAATTTTGATAAACTCGTGATTCAATAAGACTCGATTGCAGTCGGAAAAATGTTTTTAACCGTTAGGCCTATCTTGAGTCATTCAATCTAACGTAATTATACAAACGAACACAACATTTAATACTCCACAAACGTAGTAAATACCTATACTTAAAAAAGTGGTGAGGCAAGTTTCCTAAGCCACCGTGTGTGTAACAGCTAACGCGTGCGTACCAAATAACTGTCATTACAAGAACGACTACCCAAACGGACATTTCTCGTCAATTTCAACTAAATAGTTTGTTTCTGTAAATATCTGCCATGATTAAATTTAAGAAATATGTATGGTATGTCGTAAATACGGTTTATTCAAGTAAATGTGCTAGTTAAAGCAAATAAATAAAATAGTACAAGCAAACTAGCATTCGTATTTTTAACAGAAACAAATATTTTGGGTAAAATCGAATGTTCACATTGTTAAGTATAATGTCTAACGAAAAGAATTAGTATAAAGAACCAAATATAAGTTTGTTTTAAATAAATCATGTCAACAAAATTTTACTGTCGAAGCATATAATTCCTGTAGTAACTTCAACGTTACAATTGTTAAATTAACAGTAATTTATATTTGTTGCAACAAAGTTAATATCGGCCTTATTTATTTGTTTGTCGTAACAATCCATTTTTCTGAGTGCAGTCTTGAGTTTATTTTCAAGCCATTCCGTTAAAAACACGTTTGAGTTCTTTGCACCATTGTAAAAAAAAAAAACCTACCATGGCCTTAAACAAGCTGCCTACAACAGCTCTTGGAGTTTTCGTACGCTAAAAAAAAAAAAAAAAAAAAAAAAAAAAAAAAAAAAAAAAAAAAAAAAAAAAAAAAAAAAAAAAAAAAAAAAAAAAAAAAAAAAATTAAAAAAATTAAAAAAAAAAAAAACGTTAAACATAGATCGGCTGAGTAAATCGTGTAACGTGATCAATACTAGCGAGTAGATTATACCTAGTATTTTTTCGTAAACACCCAAAGTGGCGATATGGTAGACAGGTGTCTAGCTGTGGTGGGAGGGGGCAGATAAGACGAACTCGGGGGCATATATATCACCTATTCGAAGGTCGTCAGATTCTACCAGACCATGCGGTGGGCAACTGTTCTCTTGCTGTGCCTCAGCGCTGTCGTCGGCGGCAACTGCCTGCAACTAGTAAGTCGTCTCTGTGAACACTGGCCACTTGAAACTTGCACGAAATGTTTTCGAAAAGTAACTTACTGGTTTTCCCCATCATCAAATTATTTGTGAACGCCCATAAGGAACTCAGGATTTTAAGATGTGGATTCAGATTAAGATCTCAAGATTCAGAAACTCGCCCGAAATATTTTGTGATGTGAATCCTTGTTGAAAATGACAACTCCTAGGAGAGATGTATAGCCACCTATGAAATAAAATTTCGTATTAGTATTATCGCAAAACGTGCAGATATTATGTATTTTGAAGGAAAAATTTAATTTTCGAATTTCTTGCTCATTTTAGCAATATTTAAAAAACGCAACTATTTTTAATGGAATTTTTCATACTTAAAGCCTTAGCCCGTGACGTGCAGTTTCAATGAAAATTATTTCGTTTCGATACGTGTATTGGTTTTCGCGGTATGAATGAAGTAAAACAAAACATTTGACATTGAAATGCTATTATAATTTTCATCACCATGTTTTTATTTTTACAATTTTACCAGATATTTTAATTCTTATTAAGACACAAAATGTGACCAAATTTTGCTGTTATGAATTTTTTATCTCTCATAGTTTTTGTATAATGGCTTGTTAAAGTCAACATTTGCGTGTTACCGTTTTAAAGACGACGCTAAAACCAACTCACATATAAAACTGAAAAAAATAAATAAATAAATAAAACAATGAATAAAGGTGTTGTAGACAGCAAGTTCACCTATATTAAACCACAAAATTAAATATTTTTGTATTTAAAAAAAATTCTGAAATTGAAAATAAAAATTTAAAAATTCAATTATTTTTTAAAAATACATAAAAAATATATTTTTTTTTTTGGGTTAATATAGGTGAACTTGATAGCTTACAACATTGTTATTCAATGTGAATTTTTTCAGTTTGGTATGTGAGTTGGTTTTATTTTCGTCCTTAAAACGGTAACACACAAATTTTGACTTAAACGTGCCATTAATCTACGCAAAAACTTTGAGAGACAAATAACATTTATAAGAGAAAAATGAAGTCACATCTTGTGTCTAAAATAAAAATAATATATATCCGGTACAAATATAAAAATGTGCTATGTTTATAATAAAATGTGACAGAAAAATTAAAATTGGCTGAACGGAAATAGTCAGGATATCAAAAGTGCTCACTTCATCATGAACCAGCTTATAACAACCATCTGACTGCACGCAACATTTTCGCCGTAATGTGATATTACCATTTGACATGGTCAAATTGTACTCTTGGCGCGAGTACAGGGCCGGATTTACCACTAGGCCCACTAGACCCGGGCCTAGGGCGCACTTCACAAGGGCGCACTTTTATCTATTTTTTCACAAGTGTCAATATGGCAACGAGTAAAAAATTTTTACTTTTGGCATTGTTAACTTTTGCTGTCTCTATTAGTTGTATGTGATCTATAGGCAATCCAGCTATTTATTTTCAAATAACTGTGTTATAATAAAGCTGAATTATTATTGTGTTATTACTATTATTATACACAGCGGGAGGCCAGACGCCAGAGCAGAATAATTTTAAAAAATGTGGTGCTGAAAGTGGGGAAAGGACTCCAGTTAAGGAAGATGAAACACAGAGGCTGTGGGGACGCTTAGACTGACTGGCCTAGGGCTTCTAGAAGCTTAAATCCGGCCATGAGCGAGTGACAAACATCTGCCGATTTATTTGAAAACGCACACAAATATGTCCGCGTCGATGTTCAGTAGGCAAAACTTCATAAATACGACGGCAAACACCTACGAAACTTCAGTGTGTGACTGGTGTTGCGTATGTACCAGGCAAGGATCAATCTACAAACATCCTGTAGATTTATTAAATACTTCACTAAACGTGACGATACCAGCAAACATTTTATAAGTAATTTTATTCGTAGGCCTACTTAATAAAGTATTATTGATTGCGTGCTTATTCTCTCGATATTTTTGAACACGATGCGTAAAGCAGATAAGTGATATTCAATACATATAAATTCAGCAAGCAATTTTGAACATCAGCTTCTCGATCAGAAAATACACAGCGTATTAAGGCCACGCTTTTTAGTTTCTGCTGTTTTGCGACAGTTATTTTATTTAACGTAAACGGGAGCGAATATCAAAAACGGGTCTGGAAGTTTTATTTAAATATTTTCTGCCATGATAGCTAATTTTTTCAAAGCAAGAATTTACACTGTTTTGACTAAAAAACATTTAAGTAGAATTTCGTTAGTTACATAATTATCTAACACTCTTTACTGCCTTGAAAAAATAAGCCAGTAAGAAAATAAAACTGCCAGACAGTTTTTTGATACTTCCCCCCGATTAGTCGTAAAAAATTAATATCGCTAAAAAATTAGAAACAAGAGACCCCTAAACATCTGGCGCAAGAACATGGTTGCAGCGTGTTAGAAGAAAGTTGTTTGTTTAAGAGATACTGCTAAAAGTGTTATCGATATCTTTCCACCAATGAAAAACCAGACATTTAGAACTATGCTTCTCTATTTTTGTTTTCCAGAGCACGAACTGATTCTTACTTCGTATTTTTCGTAAATATAAATTAAGGACGCGGTCTACCGCAATTTTCATCGCAATTTTTTATTTTTTATTTGTACCAGATATATTTTTACTTATTTTAGACACAAAATGTAACTAAATTTGGCTCTTATTAAATTTTTTTATCTCTCTTATTTTTCGCGTAATGGCTTGTTAAAGTCATATTTTTCATGTTTCCGTTTGAACGAC
This sequence comes from Medauroidea extradentata, assembly GCA_003012365.1. Classification (NCBI taxonomy): domain Eukaryota; kingdom Metazoa; phylum Arthropoda; class Insecta; order Phasmatodea; family Phasmatidae; genus Medauroidea; species Medauroidea extradentata. Next base: position 24,405 of record PNEQ01126379.1, read on the forward strand.
TACACTAAAACCAACTGATTTACCAAACTCGAAAAACATCACAGTGGATAAAGACATTGCAGGCTACAATGACATGCTCATAAAATTAAAGAATAAATATATTTGAAATTTTAAAAATTGCTGAAACTGAAAATAAAAATTTTAAAAAATTCAATATTTTTCTAAAAATACAAATAATTTTTATTCTTTAATTTTATTAGCATGTCGTTGTAGCCTGCAATGTCTTTATCCACTGTGATGTTTTTGAGTTTGACATATCAGTTGGTTTTTGTGTAGTCGTTAAAACGGAAACATGCAAAATATGACTTTAACAAGCCATTACGCGAAAACTATGACAGAAATATAAATTTCATAAGAGCCAAATTTAGTCACATTTTGTGCCTAAAATAAGAAAAAAAATATCTAGTACAAATAAGCAGTATAATAATGTGATGACAATTGCGGTAGACCGCGCCCTTAAGTGTCATCTCTTAAAGTCTCATAGGTGAAAAACAACGAACAAAACGCTGCATGCTGTTTCCACAGCCTAAGCATAAAGGCGATACGGTTATTGAAACACGAGTCATTCTAGCTCTTATCACCTGCCAGTTTCCGTACCTCAAACGAGGCATCTAGCTCCTATCTAGGTAGGCTGCGTTGGTGTAGGTGAGGCACAAAACCCATGGAGCGTTAAGAGTGACGTCGGTCGGCCTATGTAATGTATTATCGCCTCTACACACAAACCCAGCAACTGGCGCGCAGAGCTTTACTGTTATTCATTTTCCTATGGGTCTTCAAGCGGTGACCATATTATTTTATTTGCGATACTTACGGTTCAAATTATAGCGCCTATTTGTATGATTGTGTTTTTCGAATCCGGTTGGAATTTTCTAGATACGGCAGTTTAAAAAAATTTGTTGTCAGCCATTTTGAGAGTCTTGAAAATCGTGTTTCCAATATGCGATCCTAATTTTTAAACTGAAAGAAACATTGTTTGAAATGTGTTTTGTATTCTTAGATGTACAAACTTAATGCGCGTTGCGATGTATATTCCAAATTTGAACACTTGTAACGCGCTGCAACGCGTTTCAAGGGCAGGTAGATAGGAACCTTAAGGTTGTTCAAGTGCGATGAAATAATATTTTTTTTTTTTATTTTTATGAAATGTTGTTAGTTTTGTAGACGATACTTGTGAGTGCATTTAACTCTTACGAAACAATTTTAGCTCTCATAGTTTTCTCATAACGGGTCGCCAAAGTCAACATTTGCTTGTTACGCTGCCATGCAAATAGTGAAAACCAACTGACCTACTTAAACAAAATAATTCACTGTGAACTTACTTACTCTGAACTATGCAATTAAACATTTTAAAAAATCATGATGGAATATTTTGAATTAAAAAAAAATCGCAAAAATACAGAAAAAGTTGCAAATTCAGTAATTTTTTTTTTAAATACAAAAACAGTTTGCGGGATTTTTTCAAATGTTTTATTACGTAGCCCATAGTATGATATTTCACTGTGAATTATTTCACGTATGTAAGTCGACTGGTTTTCACTATTTGCACGGCAGCAGAACGTGCACATTTTGACTGTGACGCACCGTTATGAGAAAACTATGAGAGATATAATTGTTTCGTAAGAAGAAACTGCACTCACAAGTATCGTCTACAAAACTAACACTATTTCATATAAGTATAAAATTATGACTTTTATCGCAGTTGATCACCCTTAACTTGTCAATATAACTGGGATGCTGCGCTATTAAGAATGCGTGGTATATAATTCAACGCTAAAAGCATAAGTTTAGAATTGTACGTTTTTCGAAGCCAATTTGCAAAAAAAAAAAAACAGCAATCCCAGACAATAATTTTTGCCGACTTTCTATAAAAACATTTTTCTCTAGTAACGTATATCTGAAGCCGAAATCTCGAACATTCAATTGCGGCGCAGGAGTTCACGCATAACAAATGCATCATTCCGGGTAAATGTTTGTTAATAAGGTTGGCAAATATAATTATCAAGGATTGCTGTTTTGTAGTTCTCTGTATTGTCTTTCAAAAGTGAAGATCTCTGCTGTAGAACTCAGCGCATTTTTATCTACCACGTCCTCATAAGCTTACACTCACACTATACATAACACACACTGCTCACTACGTGACAAACCACTACAAAACTTACATTATAAACCTCGGTTTGCCACAGCGCAGTAATAACCAGACAACAATTTAACATTTCCTTCTTAAATGTAACATATTGTCATGAAATAAAGGGGGGACAGTAAGGAAAGCCTGAATTAACTGGGCAGTGAGGGAAAAGAATATAAGTGTCGATCAAGAAAGTGTTCCCTTCTTGAACTGATTTATAACATCAAACCATCTACACAACTTCACACGCTTGGCAGCTTACTTCAGAGAGGTTGGAAGACCGTGAAAGATTTGTGGTATTTTCTAAACGTCATTTCAAACTTGAGCATTAAAATAAAATAGACAGTAACAGAAACCTTTCACCTGACGTATTTCTTTAGACCTAAGGGGCATTTAATTATCACCGAAAATAAATTAATCAACGAACCTCTCAAGTTTACAATTACAAATTATTAAAGTAATAACTTCGAAAAACAATGAATTTTCTGGAAATATGATAGCCAGAAAGTGTCCTAGAGTTCAAAAATACGCCTAATACATAACAGAGCAATGTGTTAGCCTACGTCTGTGGCATCAAACTTTATGTAATTACAATAAATTAATGTCAGGTAGACTTACGCAGTTGCAGACCGTCACCTTTAAGGGGTAACGGTAAAAAATTTAAAGCATCAGTTTAATATTGTAGGTTATTCTAAGCTAATTTCAAACAAAAATAAAACTTAAACTATAGTTATTGCCAACTTTCTGAACAAAATTTTTCCTCGAGTAACGTATTTCTGAAGAACAACCGCTAACGTCGAAATCTCGTACATTTATTTGCGGCGGAAGAGATTACTTAACAAACGCATCGTTCTGGGTAAATGTCTGCTCATAAAGTTGGCAAATATTGGTATATATGAAAACTATGTTGTAGTTTTCCCATGCTGGCTTTCATAAAAGCGTATGTTTAAAATTGTGATTTTTTAGCGTTTATTTATCTACCACACACTCTTACATAATAAGTGTATGCATATTACCTTCTGCCAGCAGGAACATACTTACACTCGACACCAGCCCCATTATCATAGGCTATCAAGCACTGTCGTAGTTGACAAGGCAATTGAGGACTTAACATTCATAAGGGGCCAGGTGCCAAAAGGAACGTTTCGAGATAATGACGAAAACAGTATATTGCGACAAACAAATTAACAAGGAATTATCCAAATGCGTTCACATATTTTTTTTTACAGTATGAAAGTAGTAAATAGGAGCAATCGAACGGTAATTAATACAAAACACTTATGAGCACCAATATATTTATTTTTTTCAATGAACTAGAACGCGGTGATGTTACTCGAATCATCGAACTGTGCTGATGTACGGCGCGCATGAATATCACTATAGGAGATATCACTTTGCGTATGTCTTCGACCTAATGTTTTGGCACCTTTCTATGTACCTAACTCATTTTTGTCATTTTGAATGTTAAGTCCTCAATTACTCAAGACAACCCTATCGACAAAGTGCATCACTCCGCCCATGTTATACACGGCGTCACGCAACTCCACAGCTCCCCAATAATCATACTATACCACGAACGTACCGTGCAGGGGCACGACAGTTCAAATTCCCTAGGGGGAGGGCAAACGTAATAATTGCTGTTCTAATTTGCATCTCTAAGATCTCTCCCTAGGCTGCGTTTGTGTGTGTGAGGCAGGAGCGGTAAGGTTGCCGTTGACCGACGTATGCGATGAATTATCGCCTCTCCGCCTAAAGCAGTTTTTACAATTATGCGACACTGCGACAGCGACAGTGCGGCAAAAACGACTTGCTGCTGTCGCACACACATCCGATTTTACAATTATGCGAAAATATCGGTGACGTCAATGCGTTCATTTGCTTTTAGTGCCCTCTTTCGTTAGAAAGGGAACTAAAATACTTGCGCCTCTCGCGCCTCTTTTGTTTTCTCG
>PNEQ01126380.1:0-28515 GCA_003012365.1 Medauroidea extradentata
TATATATATATATATATATATATATATATATATATATATATATGTGTGTGTGTGTGTGTGTGTATGTGTGTATAGTCAGTGATGATTACATGTTTTATATCTCACATGTCTTGAGGTTATACTGGCAAATCACAAAATCACAGACTGTGGTGCCTCGGAAACCGTATTTTCATTGGCTCAGTCTAATAAGCGAAACCTCTGTTCTAATACTCGCTGTCAATAACCACGAAGCAAAGTTGCAAATGTTGACATAAGGCATTGAAACAAGTTGATGACGCAGAAATCTTTCCGAGAAAATTCAGTGCCCATAGCTATTCGTGTAAGTGTAGGAGCGTGCGACCACGCGAGTAGAGACAAATGTGTCGGAAGTCACCGAGAACAAGCGTAACTAAACGTGGAGGGCCGCGTGCACAGCTGTGGCGCGGGCGGCGTGCTAAACGGCGACGAATGAAGCTGTGTGGACGCTGCGGCAGGATAGAGGGAGGAAGCTTCCCGCCCTCCAATAGGCAGGCCGTTGATTGGACCTCATTAAGCCAGTTATGTGCCCTCCCACTCGCGGCTATGTAATAAGATTACACGTGCCAGGGACCCGGAGACAGCCTGCAACCTGCCGACTGCCTGCCTACGAGACCAGACTGCGAAAAATGTAGGGCGGGTTGGAGGGAGGGTAATATTTCTACTATGCCACGCCTGCTGACCCCTCTAACCCAGGATCTTCAGACTGGCGAACACGGCGCCACAGAATAGTTAGAAATACAGAAGTAAAATAACCAGTGGGACGGTAAACTCAGGCTGTGTCTCAATTTACCCAAAGAGCGCTCTTTCGTGCTCTCGCTTTCGAAAACACGTCACAATTACGCCAGAGAGAGACAGAGAGAGAGCACTCTGTGCCTGTCTCAGTTGTTCGCTGAAAGTACTAAGGAGCGAGAGAACGAATTTGTATACTAACTATCGCTCTCTGGTGCTCTCTGGCGTACGCCATCGTGGTTACAACTATGGTTTGAGGTTACTTAAAGAAACGTGTGTCACATATTGCAAATATTTCACAATGTGTACGTAAACAATTATTTCCCGTGTGCAGTTACTTATGGCAACTAATTAAGTTAAAATTTTTGGCCCTAATATGGGTTTAAATACACTAAGTAAAAAATGTTGGCACCGCCTATAAACACATATTCCCTGCTTGAAATACGACGCCGGTAAATTGTTATTTGAATCGACCATAAATGTATTTAATGTGTTTGTGACGTGTATGAAAAAAATTTACGCACTTGTAACCTTAGCATCGTTTGTTTACGTATACGAGAGTGCATCGCCCAATTGTAGAGAGCGAGAGCACTAGAGTTCAAACAAGAGCACTCTCTTGTTATGCGAAAGAGTACTTTCTCAACAGAGTACTCTTTAAATTGAGACACAGCCTAAACCGATAGACAAGGAGACATGGAATTTTGAGGATGGCTTCCACGTACGCCATGGCATTCACTAAGTAGAGATTTTTCGAAATTCAAATATTAAGAGGAACAGAAGAGGCGAAACGTGTTTTCAATTAATCCTCGATAACTCTTAAAACATTGCGATATTGAAGTGATTTTTACTACAGGATAAAGCATACGCATTTCCCCAAAATGTAGTTTCAGAGGAACTTCTGTGCACATATTAGTGACAGTTGGCAAGTTAGTTAATTTTCGATTTGATGTATAAACATTGAATGGTCGCTTCCCTTGCGGCGTAGGCGTCAACTAAGGGATGGAAAGGGGTAAAATGTATTTTCCCGATATCTCATAAACCTGGCGAGGTATCGTTATGTTTTGAGGGTGAAAAGTCGCAAGATTTAATTTTGCCGTGTCCTGAAGATCTCCTTAACACGATAAGTAATCGTTGTAGTTTTTCCTTCAAAATGTCCTCAAGGACAACGCCGCGGCTGGGAAGCTAGTACGTAATAAAGTTTACTACTGCCAAGAAACTGTAAACGCCACGTGGAGTGGGCAGGAAATACGTCTATGTTATTATTTACACTATATACCAACTACATTCCTATTTCGAAATTACTTGTATGTTTGTTTAGACCTACTAGAGCAATTTATGGCTACCTTGGTTTGATTCTTAGTTGTTTTTTTTGCTGCTTATTTTATCGCGCTTAGACCTCTTATGTAACTGTGGGTTTTATGCGAGTCAGCAACATTCACTAACAATGGCTAGAGATGATGGTATATCACGAAAACATTGCTTGTGTCGACATAGCCGTGAAAACGCTGCAGTTTCTTGCAACGGTTATGATTGGCTGATATGCGTCTGACACAACTTACCTGTCTGCAGACCAATAACATACATAGAATATTACAATAGCGGGATTTTTATTGGCTCAGTCAAATAGGATGACAGCTCCACGTACAAGCGAAAGCCAGTAATCTTTTGATAAGTTGAACTAAGGTTAATTTTACTACAGGTTAGAAAGATCAATGTTAAAAGTTTGGCACAGGGAAAATTGGACGCTAGTATCGCTAGTGGGTGCAAACTGACCCATCACAGAGCATTATTGAATTTTAAGTTACATAAAGTTGATAATTTAAAACGCGAAATTGGTTTATTTTCACTTTAAATTTTAGTTAAATGACGTTTGTCATTTCCAAGCCAGTTTAAATTTAATCGTACTACAGCTTCGTATTTTTCTGGTCCACATGAGATTGCAGTGAAACTAGCGGCAGAAAATTTCCCTGTGCCAAATTCTCCCATAAAAAAACACACATGTAGTAGAATTAACCTTAGCTGAACGTACGTTTAAACGCAGCAGTCAAGTTTTCCCGCGATAAACCGTCTTCTCTACCAATGGCGTATATCATAGAAAACACTTAAGTTTGTCTCACAGTGTTATATTCGCCCATAAGTTCTGTGATACAACGACCGGTGTAGGCTAACAACGTGTATTTAACCAAGGGGATGTGACCGCTGACGCAGGGTATTTTAGGACGGAGGCCATTCAACCTACCCATCTTGTTTATGCTGTACGTATACGTGGATGTATGTGTATACTGGGAAGTAGTTGCCACAAAGTATGCAGCAATGTTTGCAGGGTAGGAGGAGGGGGAGACTGTGGAGCGATGTGTTCCACTCGGAGAACTAATAATAGTCTCGGTGAACCGTGAGTCCAGCAGACGCGCTCCAGCGACAGTCCAGTCCAGTGAGCGGGACGCACTCAGCGCAGGAGGACGTCTGAAGGTAAACTTCCGCCCAGCCATACTTGCCAACCTCTGAACTAGGGAAAGGAGTATTTTCCTATTCTTAACTAGGTACTCTTGAATTTCGTGGAAATACTTTTTGCAGCAGATAGTTTCAATGCCTTATATGTAGAGACTAGACAAAATTCCCGAGTTCACTGACCTAGGCAAGCCTCCAAGAATATATATGTACTGAAGTAGACGATAGCTGTTCATTAGCTGCTCGTTGATACAGTGATATGGGACACGTTAAGGGTGTTCAAGTGCGATAAAGTCATAATTTTATATTTATATGAAATACTGTTAATTTTGTAGACGACACAGTGCAGTTTCGTCTTACGAAACAATTTTAGCTTTCATAGTTTTCTCATAACGGTGCGTCAAAGTCAAAATTTGCATGTTCTGCTGCCATACAAATAATGAAAACCAATTGACTTAACGTACGTGAAATAATTCACAGTGAAATAACATACCATGGGCTTTATAATAAAACATTTAAAAAATTCCGCATACGGCTTTTGTGTTTAAAAAAATTGCTGAATTTGCAACTTGTTGCTGTACTTTTACGGTTTTTTTTAATACAAAATATTGCGTTGTGGGTTTTTTAATATGTTATTGCATAGCTCGTGGGATGATAGCGAATTTTGACTTTGACGCCCCGTTATGAGAAAACTATGAGAGCTAAAATTGTTTCGTAAGAGTAAAATGTACTCACAAGTATCGTCTATAAAACTAACAATATTTCACAAAAATATATGATTATATCACACTTGAACACCCTTACGGTATGTTTTTATTATAGGCTCAGAGGCTTCCAGGATATGTCAAATATGTCAAGAGCCAATTTCGAAAGTGACACAAACTTAAAGTTGCTGGAAGAAAACGCAAATTCTTCAGGTCCCTGTTTATATGAATACGCACATCTGCAGCTCCAATTCATGATTATTGGCAGCGTGTATTTATGCAGTGACGTATATTATTTGGCTGTGCCGATCAGAATGAGATTACGCCTGTGATTTGCGGGTAGAAACCCAGTAAGTCTGTGGGCCTGTATTACCAACACCGAATAAAGTCCCGAGTAAATTTATTCCCTGAATAGCTAAGAGAATGACTGCCTATTCGTCGAAAAGTTATCCGGTGCTTTTGTCTCCGGAAAGATTTTTATCCGGCGAATTAGGTATAAATTATCGGCGAGTAGTTTTCCAAGGAAGAGGTGTGTTGAGGTTAGGAATCATGTATGGAAGTTAACCCACATGTATTGAAAATAATGCAGTGCTGATGTGCGCATATTGCCAACACACATTTGTGTAACTTCGGAGCTAGACATTAATTTAAGAATGTTTTTATTTTACATTTGTACATTATACATTGTAACAAAGTTGTCTATATGGCAACCATGAACATCGGCACTATTTGTAGCATTTTGTTGTACTATAATCAGTTGTATATGACGGTAAGTTTATTTGTAATGAACTGCGTCAATCAAATCATTGGCAATTATTAAATTTAACAAAGTAGTTATATATTACTAAACTGGTATTCGTTGACATTCACTCAATCCTTTAAGGTTGGTTAGCTTCACTTGTTCATATTTTCAACCATCTTTATTCTTTGCTTTTCTTATTCTGTAAGAGAAACTATGAGACTGTCCATTAATAAATTTATTTACGTCCATAGCAAACCACAGTATAAAATTATTACGTAACAAAATTTCTCAAAACTCATCGAAGTATTGATGTAAAGTTTCCTACCTTTGAGACTGAAAATTTACCGATCGCAAAGTAGCGCATAAGATAATTGTTTTTTATTTATGCATATTACTATACGACGTTATTAAATTTACACGTTTGAAAATCTTTTTCTCAGTTTTACAAGAGACTTTGTTTTAGATTTCGCACATTTTGTAGGTGTATTTTAAATTAAATTATTTAGAACGTTTATTGCATATTTAACATTTGCAGTTGTGTATTGCAGTTACAGACTATCACAGTATTTGCTATTACATCAATATGTGACATTAATCCACTTGATAGTTAACAAGACGTAGACATATGCAGAAATCTGGAATATCGGCGAAGTCAACGTCTTTCCTTTCTAATATTGTTGTGTCTGCTTAATTTCGCCAACCTCACGAAGCGAATTTTTACCAAACAACATGCACTTGGCTACAATTTCACTACCAACGTAAAAAAAACTAACCAAACACTACTGAATAAATTACGAATTGCTATCTGGTTGCTACTCAGAGGTTGTAATACACAAGGATTTGATTATACCCTGGATAGCGTAGACTACTCGGTTGATAGTTATTCGGCTCTTTTATTAGGAGTTGGTAATACAGACTCTTGACAGAATTTTCCGCGCATATGGCCACAAAGTCATAGGAGTACAGCCATATTATTGCAATTTCAATCCCACTGCATATATTTTAAGTGTAGCTGATAACAACGTAGGTCTCACTTAGTTGCCATCTGATATTGTAGAACTTACTGATTTCTGCAGTGCAGTGACTGGCAAAAGTAGTGCAAAATTGTGAAGAAACTCAAGGAAATGTACTGGAAATATGACAGTTTGTTGGATATGGCTATCAATAATTAGTGTAGTAAAAACTTACCTGACAGTGATAGTAGTGTCAGAACAGTGCGAACAGCGACTTTGCATGGAACACGGGCAATATAAGTGGACTCTAAAAATAGTTTCCTGTAAGAGAAATTGTTTGCTACATATTTATTGGGCGAGTAGTTTGTAAGCAGGTAGAGGAGATAGGCACACAGTACTTAGGAGGTCGGTGAGGGAGTGGAATTTACTTACGGAGGATTTGGAGACTGTGAGGGGGTTTGGAAGGTTTAGGAGGGGTTTGGTAGGTGAGTGAGGAGGAGGTTATAGTTTGCCATCTGGCGGCTGCCCAATTGCAAATTGTTGTTATGTTGCGACACTGACTATATTATGCTAAAACTAGTACCACTGCAGTATCCACAAAAAGTTGTGCTGGATCACTTAAACCAAATCTTAAACTTAGCATTTTCAATGAAATAGTGACACTTTTATTAGCCATTAAAAGTGCTACTTTATTCAGCTTTACATACAACATTGCCAACCAACTTGTAATCAAAGTGGTCTGGTCCACGGCCATAGAGGAACAGGTCTGGACACTGGAGTTGAAAATTGACCCCGTTATGACTGATTGGCGCCACTGGCACTCTGGGGTTGTTTTAACATTGCGTAAATGGGATTACAAGGAGCAAACTCGTGTCGGAGCTGCTAGGAGAACTGCTAGTACGACACTATATTGCATTGTTAAAACAACACTTCATTTCTAGTGGCGCTTTCATTCATAGAGGGGTCAACTCAATAGCATTGATAGATAGGCGAGTGTCCAGACCTGTACTTCTACTACCGTGGTCTGGTCAATAAACTATTGTGGATAGGGATCTATTTTAAAATCTTGGCTAACTTTCTTTCACCTTGGTGACTGTGTTTACACATTTTGAACAAAATCTGAGACATAGAGGAGGGAACCATTAGACCTCTTGGCATGGAATGGCCCAGTTAGTACTTCATAACTTACCTCTTTCGTTGAACAATGAGGTCACCACGTCACTTTCGAAACTTTATTTTGTCCTATAGAACTAAAGGAATCACTTCTGCCCTCCATACCTTTACTTGGATCAAGAATAGTACGATAGCACAAATAAAGTATTTATGGTAATTTGTTACTACTTATTTGTGAGCGGTTTAAATGATTCAGTACAATGAGACGGTGGATTGTCGGTACTAGTTGCGTAGATGCCAATCTGCACTCTGATTGGCTTACATGCTGTGATATCAGAGACGGTGTTGGTTTGTTTTCGGTGTTGTAGAATTGGCTAACTTTGGCGCATGGAGAATAAATTTGCAACTTCACCTAAGTAACAACCATAATATAATAATAAGTTACAAAACCTGTGTTGTTCTACAACGTCCACACAACCATGTTAACGGAAATGTTGTGCAGCTCTTGTTATCCGGCACAGTCGTCTACGTGCCTTATTATGCACAGGAGTTACGTGAGCGTCGTTATTTACGTACTGGGCCTGTGCTAAGAAAGGTTAACAAGCTAATGACGCACGTACTTAACCTACTTATATCAGGCATCCTTAAAAGGCTTTCTTTTTAGAAAATAATCTTCTTAATTTGAACAGTTTAGCAAATTAACTTTGCGAATGTGTGAACATTTAGTCACAAATTTTAAAAGAGTATCAATAATTTTGATAGAACCTAATTTTAAACCGCTTCGTTCAGATTACACATACATGGAAAATTATCACATTTATTGTAGTTAGTAGCTGATGACATTTTATATGATGACATTTTATAAACAACTTACGCTAAACATTCTATATGAACATCATGAATCAAAGAAATTTTTACTCCAACAAATTGTATGTGGTGAGACTGTAATAAACGCTTCTTTAGTTCCACATGTTGATTGCGTGTGGTTTCTTTCAATGTGGTAACCCGTACACTGGGAGACGTACGCAGTTCCTTCAATACCCGGCTCGCCCTCCTGTTCTTAGTATTCCATTTTTTCCCCCTGATATCACTCCAGGTGAATGTTGAGATGGATCCTTAAAAATATGTTGTGGATGTTTGACTTCCTGTTTCTAACTCTTTGAGCCTCTGCTTTCATCTGTAACGACCTGGCGGTTTCCGGATAAAGTGATTTCTTTTTTCCTTACAGATAATTTGTATTCTCTTGTTATTTTTATTTTAAACACAGCACCCTCAGTATTCGCCAAGTGTATAGATTGTACCGTGCTCCAAAGTTAATGTCTCGCGTTAAATTAAACAATATTTTAAAATCATTATTCTAAATAAGGTGATCTTCAAAAGTGTTCAGTTTACCGCGAGCCCTTTACTCCGACACCTTCCTGCAGGTCCTGTCCAACTAGAGATTTTATTACTTTTACTGTAGTGGCGCGTACGCATTGTTTGACTGTTTGCTTAAGCAATGTCGGTAAGTCAGACTAAGGTTAATTCTACTACAGGTTAGAAAGATCAATGTTATAAGTTTGGCTCAGGGAAAATTTCTGCCACTTCAGCGCTGGTATCGCTAGTGCACCAAACTGACAAATCACTTTAAAATTAAATTAAATGACAAATATAATTTCCAAGTTTATTTAAATTTAATTTTACTGCGGTTTCATATTTATCTGGTCTCTTAGCGATTGAAGCGAAACTAGTGGCAGAAATTTTCCCTGTGCCAAGCTCTCCCATAAGAAAACGTATTTTCTTTCTAACCTGTAGTAGAATTAACCTTAGTCAGACCTACAAGGCATAGCGTTCACGCCAACGACGCACGGTGTAGTAAAAATGAACAGTGGCACGTACGCCAAACTGTCCGGCAAAAGTGTGTACGTTATCACAACCACAAAAATATCTTGAAATTACATTACGTATTCTGTCTTTAATGATTTCTGCCTGAGTGGTTCGAGTCCCGGCTCCGGCAATTCCAATTTCGGTTTTGTGGGCCATGGCCGATTCCTTCTCTAGTTCCACGTTCTTGTTTATAGTTGTGTGTAACCGTCTCTAATTACCTCGCTGTCGATGAGAAGTTATAGCTCGGTTTCAGTCGCCGTATTGAATTTCATTATATTTCGCTTTTTTGGAATTCTAAGAATAAAAATGTTGAATAAACGATTATATCTCTAATTATATTTACTTTGCGTTACAGTACAAGCATGGCAACAGAGCCGGCAATGTATAGTCAGGTCGCAATTTGTCGGACAAATTATGAATAGTAAAAAGATTGCCAAACACGTTGCGGCGTAATTGTATGTTAACAGGTAAATCGCAAGGTCTGTACTGTAGCGAAATGTAAATATAATTTGAGGTACGATCGCATATTTAACATTATTCTTCTCAGAATTCCAAAAAAAAAAAAAAAAAAAAAAAAAATTCAATATGGCGACTAAAACCGAGCCTTAAGCACACTGAGTGATTAATTCTGACTGAATGTTTAATTTTTATGTTGAGAGCGTGTAACTATATCGCTCCACTCCAGTGGTTGATATTGATCTTCCATTCATAAAATTAGTTCGTAGTTATTGGTTGAAACTGTTAGATTACTTTTCAAACAGGGTATTATGATTTGGATGGTGTATGTGTCTGAGTTTTGTTTTAAACGTAATGCAACCCAGATTATATTATTAATAATACTAAACATAAATCAACCTTGTTAGAGCTGAGAAAGAGGAGTGTTGGGGTAGGAAAAAATTGTAGGGTTAAACTACTTGTGAGTAGGATTGTACAGCTCTTGTAATGTGTACCAATTTAAAGTTAATAACTTAGCTACAAATATATTAAAACGTAACAGTCATTTATACTTCTGTCATTTATACTTCTGCAAGAAAAAGTATTGCTGTACATATTTAAACTATTTCATTTTCAATAATTCACAAATTATTTATTTTTCACGCCGATATTAACATTCTTGTGACTAGTTTAGTAATAATTTATAAGCTTAGTTTTGCCTACACTTTAATTTTCTTTAATGCTTGAAATGACGTCTAATACACATGTTGAAGCATTTTTACTAAGGAGAAAATTTGTATAAATATTTAATGAACCACCAAAACAGATGTAATGGACGTTAAGTTTGTTTTTGTAGGTACTGTAAATTATAACGAAGCCATTGTTGGTAGATGTGTGAAAGTTGAGTAATATTTAATCTTGCTGCTATAGTAGGCGATTCTACTCTAAATGGATAAGTTTTTAAGATTCGACACACACACACTGTCAGTCACAGCAGTCTTGAACATTTGACCTGCAGTAGTTAGTGTTCTCAGTCACTTCACTGGTCACACAACAATAAATAGGCCTAAGCAGTAGGACCAAACGCACCGCAGTCACGTATTACACCTGTGTTGTTTTAACTAAGTCATATAACTTACCGCAGTTCAGGTACATCTGGTGTGACGAGTAAAGTAAGCATTCCAGTTATTAAACATGACAATAATAAAGCTCTACGGCAGTTTATGTTCACCTGGATCCAAATTGTGTGAGTTATAAATGATAACTTCGTATTCTTATTATAATATATTTTCCGAAAAAAACGTTCTGCCTTAACTTAAACGCAGATTAAATTGCAGATTTTTCTTAAATCGTTAGCATAATATGGGTGAATCTATCTTCTTTGAAACAAAGGTGAAAGTTTTAAAAGTAGTTGTAAAAAGTAATTCAAGTTTTAAATTATATTATAAATAGATAGCGTAAACACTTCGTGTGAACTAAAGTGTTATATAAGTGAATCCCGTCCGAGTTTTTTTAAGTTGTCGGCCCGTGGGTTATGATAATTTTGTCAGTCATTTATTTTTTTCCAAATTTAGCAAATTAAACTTTTTTTTAGTTGAACGATCACGAACTCTTGCACACTCGTTTTCAGTTTACTGGCCATGTGCTACTCACAGTACATGTGTGATATCTGGATCGATGGTTAGCGGCCGAAATTAGCCCTCCGGAGAAACGAATACGTTTAGTAAATTATTCGTAAGCTAAGAAGTGTTTCTCTGCCAAACAGGATATATACATAACGCTGATTTTACCTGAGACAGGTGCCTGAAAATAATGAATGATTTTATTTGAATACTGAAACAAATGCTGAGAGTTCGGGCCACTGATGTACAACTGAGGTTCGCTGTAAACAATTTTTGAACTTTTACAAATAAATTCTTTGGAAATTAGTTGCAAAGACAGTTTTCCTACCAGTACAAATAAGTCGAAGGAAATTTTTCAACACCCTGCCATGGAATCCGAATAGCCAAAATAGCATTTCAACGCTTTAATATAGCAGCATTATATGTATATATATTAACCACACACACGCATATATATCCTATATAATTTTTAAATTATCTTTATAATTAACAGCGTCTAAACAATAAAATTTACAATATTTATTCATTTCATTCCGAGATCGTAATTTGAAAGTTGAGTTTCAGGGCGGCAGTATATTGTGGGTAGTATTGCTACCCTGAAAATCTGCTATAAATAAAATTACATTTCATTTAATTAAATTTAAAAAATAACTTGCTCTCTCTTTGTTCAGACACTGTTTAGACACCATTTAAAATTTAGTTGCTTAATATTAAGATATATTGGGTTTATCTCAAGAAATTTTATTTTAAACCAGATTTTCATTGTCGTATTCCTCCCACAAAATTCACTTTACAGAAAGGTCAAATTGAACACATTTTAGACTCGCTCTTTTATCACCAGGACACAGACACGCAGACGTCCAGACTCACGTTTTGATTTTCATATCGCAAGTACATACGCGTTTTAAACGTACAATAATTCTGCCGCAACATTGCAAAAATATTTTTGCAACTAGTTTCCAAAGAACTGGTTGTAAATTATACAAATATATTTTACAGCGTGACAATTTGGACGGGTGTCGTTACAGGGACGGACAGTGTACACGTCCTTCTTTTATACCATAACTTTCGTTTTAATTTTTTTTCCGTATTGTTTGTCTCATGATGTTATCTGTCATGTGACAGTCGTCTTATTTGGTCGATTCTTAAGAAACAGCTACAATGTTGTTTTACGTTAGCACGATTCATTGTCACAAAATAATGAAGTGATTTAACAGTGTACGAAAATGGGGTTTTGTACAGAACGTCGTGCCCTCCCGCTTACCCCAATGCTTGGCTACGAGAGGAGTGTCAAATGTCCACGGGTGGTATATGTGAAGACGTGAACTCTTGGACCCACGGTGACCTAACAGCCCGGGGCTGCACGGGGTCTTGTTTCCCGCTGTGGGGGGGGGGGGGTGCGGTGCTCTCGGCGGCTGTGTGGGGTGTGGGTGGTGGGAGGTCAGCAGGCGAGGAGTGTCGCGATGCTAGCGATCAGCGTGAGGATGGCGAATGTCGCGGCTTCCTTGGCTGAGGCGTCAGCACTGCACGTCTGGCGTACATTACTGAGGGGCAGACCACGGCGCTCCAACATCTTGTTGACGCCTCGCAGCTCGACGTCACTCAGGGACCTGTCCTGCGACAGTACGATGGTCCACAGCTTCTCCTCGGCGGCCGAGCAGAACGTCAGCACCAGGTGCGAGGCGACCGCCTTCATCACGTGCACGTCCCCGGAGAAGTGCACCTCGATGCGCTTGCCTTGGTTGTCCGCCAGCGTCGCTGCAACAAGAGACCACCACACACTCACTTCCACACGCACTTATAACTACCTTCGTGTTAAGATACCACAAGCGACTGACCTATAAGGGCTAACTTGAAGCGTGCATCAAATGTCACATCGCCACAACGAGCCTAGCGCTGAACTAGCGTGCATGATTCCCGCCGACCCATATTTACTATGGGTAGATGCGAGATTATTTCGCATATTGATTCTAGGTCAGGTTGAATGCCAATATTGTATACTTCACTACTTATGCGATTAGACGACACCTGTTTCAACACATCTTTGACGACTGCAAGCCAGTGATAAGAAAACAAGTCGTGGTGGAAACACGTGTTACTGTTAGAAGACAATGTATATTTGACTTTGGCCAGGGTGTGTGTGTATAGGTTTGAGAAGTCTAAGCTGCTACCAGATGAATATGTGAAATAATCGTGCCTCTAATGATGGTGTATCGCGACAATGTTTTGTGCCAACGTACCCTTGAAAACACTCTAGTTTCTTATGAAGTGTATGATTGGGTAATTTACGTCTACCGCACCGTAGCTGTCTACCGACCAATAATAGGCATCAAATATTACAATACTGGGGTTCTTATTGGCTTAATCAAATAGGGCAACAGCTCTGCGTACAAATGAAAGCCAGTAATAATCTTTTCATAAACTGAACGTACGTTGAAACCAAGCAAACAGTCAAGTTTTCCAGCGATAAACCTCAGCTCTATGCATAGGTTAAAGACGTCCAGTCACGAATCTACGCCTTATCACAGAATATTTTCGTAAAAAGTTTGCGACCGTAGCAATTACTAGTTGGATCTTAACAGGATACATTTTAAGAACCGAACAGAAAACAAACTAAGGCTAAATATAAACACGAAGGAAAATAAATTTGGATAATTAAGAACCACTACAGTATTTTTGTTGTCAAAATTGTTTTAAATGTTACTTTAAAATTCTTTTCATTTTAATATAATTTTGACGCCTGTCTGTTACAGCATCATAACACTAATATTTTTCAAAGGAAGAA
This sequence comes from Medauroidea extradentata, assembly GCA_003012365.1. Lineage (NCBI taxonomy): Eukaryota > Metazoa > Arthropoda > Insecta > Phasmatodea > Phasmatidae > Medauroidea > Medauroidea extradentata. Next base: position 13,416 of record PNEQ01126380.1, read on the forward strand.
TATGTTAACATGTATCAGCACATATCGTGATCTCACTTTTAACGATTTTCAAACGTTTCTTTCTCGTCAATCAGTTAAATAATGATTTTGCTTTAAAACAATTTCGTTTACCTGGCAGAATTAAAATTCGGCGGTTATTTTCTCGAGGTTGGCAAATCAATCGAGTTCCGTTTTCTCAGCCAACATTCCACATATTATTCTTGGGAGGTGTATTCAGAACCTGATCATATTGTTTAAAAAAAAAACATGGATTCCAGGTAGCAACAGTGGACAATTTGGACTTCGCATTGAGTCTGAAGAGACAGTTAATGTTTACACATGCCAGACACACTTTTCTTAATTTACTAAAACCAGTATTTTTTCATACGTTCTCAAGATAAAGTTGTGTCAAAACCATGCCTTTGAACTAGCTTTCCAGTACAACATAACATCACAGAATAACTATGAACACAGATGCGGAACTACCTGTATGTGTGGCAAACACGAGACGCCCAAACAACTAAATGGCGGTTTGTCAATAAATAACTGCAAACCACGGCCGTAGAAGAACAGGTCTGGACACTCGCCTGGAAACTTGACCCCCTTGTTGTTCGGCTGTAGTTCACCAAGTTACCGAGAATATTGGGTTTTATTGGCGCTGATGTTACGGCGGTCGGACTAAACTCCGCCCACTTCTTTTCCGCTAAGATAAACAATTTATCAAAACGTATTTTTTTATCAATTTATGAAATGCTTTCTTCGATAACAAATTTAATAAAAGGCTCTAGCAATCTTTATTTTCTTTATAAATTTAACAATGGAAAAAAGTGGACGGAGTTTGAGTCCGACCGCCCGGAAAACAGCGCCAAAAAGTACGACATTCTCGGTAACTTGACAAACTACAGCCAAACAACAAGGAGGTCAAACAAAATACATTGTTAGATAGGCGAGTGTCCAGACCTGTTCTTCTACGACCGTGCTGCAAACACATCATGAGATCCGACCAACGAACAATAATGGACAGTGATCAACGAGTTCGAAGGTCAGTAGTTGTAGCCTGTCGTATCCAATAACAGAACGGGCGCGCTTACAACAAAGGCACGGCCACAATAGTTTGTTCTGCTTGCCTAGTAGGTTCTGTATTAATATGCAGACGGCGCCGCAAGGGAAACGTTCTGGCCTACGAATTCGCCAGGTCTATGAACACTTCCATAGCTATCTTTAGTAGAAGGCCGCCGCCTTAGATCTGGCAACTCTGGCAGGAAGGGTCAATTTGACACTTATTTGTCTCGCCAAAGGCAGTGGCTTCCCCTGATTCGCCGGTATGTAGAGCAGAATAACGAATCTGGTACAGCCATTGCCTTTGGAGAGCTAAAAGAAGCGTTAAAATGACCCTTCCTGCCAGGGTTGTCAGATCTAAGGCCGCGGCCTTGTACTAAAGATGGCTATGACACTTCCCCTCTACTCTCTCCACAAAACCACACGTACTACCTATTTTAACCATATTCGTTTCTATTGGTCCCGTGTGTATAATTAATTCCATTAGCTACCACGAAATTATAGCTTCAAGAGAAAATTAGAGGAATTATTTCCTCTGAATACATGTTCAAAAGAAAAAAAAAACATATGGATTTCAAAATAAATTAAACTTTACAGGCTCTTTCGCTGGTAAATATATTTCGACGGCCGCCATCTATCCCCACTCCTCACGGCCCCGAACGAAGTGGGAAGAAGAAATAAATGTTGGTAGACGTGACGAGTTGGCACACCAGACAAAAGGTGTATTTTTGCGGTTGAATTGTTCACAAGCTGTTAGCAAGCGTTTACGCAAACTGTTTACATTTACAAGTCATCGCTAAAATGCAATAATTCAGTGAACAGAAATGGCTACCACCAATGAGTTGCAAAATTATATTGTTGCTAATGCCTTATCAGGAATAGAATTGGACTGTAGTTAGCAAAACACTTCTTCACGAATATGCCTGCTGTAAAATGGACTGCTGTCACTTTTTATTACATGTACAACACAGTAAATTGAAGAAGGAAATTGAATTATGCAGACGCGTAAAATGAAAAATTAATACTGTGTCGTTTTCTTTCAAAATTACTCAAGTCTCGTCCATATTGTGCATAAAAACAGTTTGTTCTTATTTAAGAATTGTTCGAGATAGATCAGGAAATAACGGTAAAGATAAACATCCTGTGAACAAACCCTGTAACCGTTCTCCTGCCTCGGTTGCCAGACCCCGGCGGGGTCGGTCCCTGGATTTTCGCACATGGGAATCGTGCCGGACGATGCCGTTGGTCGGTGGGTTTTCTCGGGGATCTTCCGTTTCCTCGCCTTTATCATTCCGGCGCTGGTCCATACTCACCTCGTATCACCTCCTCACAAGCGCTAAAGACCTCTATGCTATGCGCTGACCAAAATCTCTCACTCTCACTCGGTTGCCAGAAACGTGCAAACAACGGTTTGCAGTATGTTTGCAAACACCGCTGTAACCAGCAGTACTAAATAAACCAGCTATAATGAAAGCAACATGTTCACTACAATACATTCGGAAATTGAAAAACAAAATACAAATAGTTAATACAGAATTATTTTAGAAAATACTGTTTATAATATGAATAGGTCTACTATGAGTTTGGCAGAAGTTGCGATGTGTGATGACAACACTCGTAACGATATTTTTACATTGTTACCTATCGACGGTGCTGTTTATATACATATAGAAACATATTTTTAATGAAACTCTTTTATTTTTACAGCGGAGAACAGTACTTTTGCCACCTTGTATTTATTTATAGACTTTAAATAGCTTCGCTACACACGGGTACAATATAGCGTCTGCAGCCAGTATCACCATTCCGAAGGTTCAGAAGTTCACCACCAGATGTCAGCCACTATGCTTTGCATCTCCAGATAGAACCGCTATAATACTCGTAAAGAGTTGGGGGCCAGAATTGAGGGAAACATACAGATGGAGCATAAGGTATGTTCTATGGCGAGGGGTATAAAGACTTGAGACGGAAGGGGGAGGACGCCATCCGCCATATTGTAACCTGAAAAATGTGGTTTATTATCATAGCAACGAATTTAATGCGACTGTGGGTTGGCCAACCATAACCTCGTTTCTTACACCTACAGCAGAGATTCCCTGATCCACAGCCGTAGAAGAGCAGGTCTGGACACTCGCCTGGAAACTTGACCCCCTTGTTGTTTGGCTGCAGTTCACCAAGTTACCGATAACGCTATACATTTTTGGCGCTGTAATCCGGGCGGTTGGACTCAAACTCCGCCCACTAAGATAAACACTTAACATCTACAGCAGATATTCTCTGACCTACATGAACAGCTGATTGTACTCCGCCATATTGCAACCTGAATAAAAAAAGTCAGTTTGGCTACAGTATCGGGGACGGTCGTAGAAGTACCTGGACACTCGCCTATCTAACAATGTATTTTGCTTGACCCCCTTGTTGTTTGGCTGTAGTTCGTCAAGTTACCGATAATATCGTGCTTTTTGGCGCTGTAATTCGGGCGGTCGGACTCAAACTCCGCTCACTTTTTTCTATTGTTAAATTTATAAAGTAAAAAAGGATTGCTGGAACCTTTTCTTAAATTTGTGAGCGAAGAAAGTATTTCATAAATTGATAAAAAATACGTTTTGATAAATTGTTTATCTTATCGGAAAGGAAGTGGGCGGGGTTTAGTTTGACCGCCCTAACATCAGCGCCAATAAAACACAATATTCTCGGTAACTTGGTGAACTACAGCCAAACAACAAGGGGGTCAAGCTTCCAGGCGAGTGTCCAGATCTGTTCTACTGCGGCCGTGGCATCGGCTACTTGTGCTCCATCTGTATGTTTATCTAATCTCTGGGTCGGACTGGTACTCACAGTTAGGCAGGCCCTGGGCGACCCAGTAGCCGGGCGAGTAGATGATGGGCAGGCGGAACTCGTACTGCACAACGCCAGCCTTCTCCTCCCACAGTAGCTTGAGGCGGCCCTCTCCTAACCCCTGAAGATGCACCACAGGACACATGTCTATCCGCGAGATGGCGCCTCCCATCCCCTGCTGTGTCTCCTGCTGATGATAGTGTTCCATCACTTCCACCACGTACCACATCCGCATCAGCTGCAACACAGCCAGTCCGCGACATTGCTCACCTACCATACACATCAGCTGCGTGCAACGTAGCAAGGCTAGAGTGCAGTGCGTGGTAGTTAAATAAACGCTGAAAACATCAATTGATTTCTACGCTTTTTTCGAAGCCAATATGGATAAAATACTCAATGACATTTCTAGATAGTGGTATTTGTCAACTTTATGAGTAATGTTTATCCAGAGTTACTAATTCGTTACGCGTGTTCTCTTGCGCCGCAGTTAAATGCACGAGGTTCCGGTGTCAGAGATTGTGCCTCAGAAGTTCGTAACACTGGAAACAACTTTGTTTAAAACGTTGGCTAAAACTATTGTCTAGGATTGCTTTTTAATTTTTGCAAGTTAGCTTTAAGAATCGTTCAGTTATAGAATAATGATTTTAGCGTTGAATTATGTACCACGCCCTCAGCCTCGCTCTTTAGTTTTGCAGTTGTTTCGAAAATATTTTTTCGAGCGCAAATTTATACATATATCAAAAGTTCATTCTTACAGTTTTAACACTTATATATAATCGTTTGTATATGAATTGTTCAGTTCCAATACATCAAACGGATGTTTTTATTTTTCCCCCTGAAATATTACATAAGTAGTAGGAAATAGGGTCTTTCAGGACACTGGCTCCTGGCTGTGGATCAGTGGATCAGTCCGCCATCTTGACCTACGTCACGGCGGTCATTTTGTATCAATCCGCCGCCATATTGGGACAATTCCTCATGATGTCAGCCATCTTAGATCAATTTGTCACATTGTCCGCCATATTGGATCAGGCCATCATGCTGTCCACCATTTTGAATCAATTTGTTATGTTTTACGCCATATTGAGTCAATTTGTCATGCTGTCCGCCATATTGAATCAATCCATCATTCTGTCCGCCATCTTGTATCAATTTATTATGGTCTCCGCCATCTTGGATCAATTCAACATATGTTACATCATTTGTTATGCCTTTGTTATTTCGCCCCATCTTGTTTCGGCTGTCACTCGTTAGCCGAGGGAATTTTTTCCTCAGGAGGAAATTTTTTCCCTCGAGATTTCCCTTATCGTCTGCTGGCAGAGAGTGCTGAGCTGATTGCAGAGCTAATTATGGAACATGTGGAGCTAATTGTGGTGCTGTCGTGCTAATTGTAGTGCCTACGGTGCTAATTGTGGTGCCTGTGGTGCCTGTGGTGCTAATTGCGGTGCCTGCGGTGCTAATTGCGGTGCCTGCGGTGCTAAGTGCGGTGCCTGCGGTGCTAAGTGCGGTGCTAATTGTGGTGCCTACATAATTGTTCGGTGCCTACGCTGTGTAGGGAGCTTCAGCTTCCTATGCACCACAGGCAGCCTGCTGTGCATAGGGAGGTTTTCCCTATGCACTGCAGGCACCGAACAATTATGTAGGCATAACATATTGAGCGTTGCACATATCACCACAGACAATGCACTCAACCCTGCAATTAGCATTGCAATTAGCACTGTGATTAGCACTGTAATTAGCACTGCAATTTGCATATCAGTCTTATCCTTATGCTCCTCCTCATACCGTTCCTCGCGCTCCTTCTCATGCTCCTCCTCATTATCATCTTCATTCCTTCTCATGTTACTTCTCCTCAAACCCTGTAATTAGCTCCTTTTAGCACTGCAGGCACTGCAATTAGCACCGCAATTAGCACCTCACTTAGCACTGCAGGCACCACAATTAGCACCGCACTTAGCACCGCAGGCACCGCAATTAGCACCGCAGGCACCGCAATTAGCACCGCAGGCACCGCAATTAGCACCGCAGGCACCACAATTAGCACCGCAGGCACTACAATTAGCACGACAGCACCACAATTAGCTCCACATGTTCCATAATTAGCTCTGCAATCAACTCAGCACTCTCTGCCAGCAGACGATAAGGGAAATCTCGAGGGAAAAAATTCCCTCCTGAGGGAAAAATCCCCTCGGCTAACGAGTGACAGCAGAAACAAGATGGGGCGAAATAACAATGGCATAACAAATGATGTAACATATGTTGAATTGATCCAAGATGGTGGAGACCATTATAAATTGATACAAGATGGCGGACAGCATGATGGATTGATCCAATATGGCAGACAGCATGACAAAATGACTCTAGATAGCGGAAAATATAACAAATTGATCCAAAATGGTGTACAGCATGATGTCCTGATCCAATATGGCGGACAATGTGACAAATTGATCCAAGATGGGTGACATGATGAGGAATTGTGCCAATATGGCGGCGGATTGATACAAAATGGCCGCTGTGACGTAATTCAAAATTGCGGACTGATCCACTGATCCACAGCCAGGAGCAAGTGTCCTGGAAGCCCCTATTTCCTACAACTAATATTGTCGCGAAAAATGGATGCTCGTAACGATGTTCGATAAGCATGACTTATAAACATCATAAACAGTGGTCGCTTGAGGGTTATTTTTCCAGGGTGGGCACAAGTTGCCGTAAACTGTAACTCATGTGAACACGCCGCCGTATACCAATGACCATGAAATATCTACTTGCTACTTATTGTGTTGTAACCAGTCAGTAATAAGCGGCACCTACATACCAGCGTGTCAGTGGCTGTAGCGTCAACTAGCGCACAACTATTTATAGTCCTCTGCAACTTGTGCCCTACCTGCTAACCTACGAGCCGCCACTGATCATAAAGTCAACCTATTTCGCCAGCATTATCTGCATGTTCCTGACTCCTTGTCGACAGCCTCGTCAATGTCATCTCGGTAGTCCTGACTTACTGATGGCACCGCAATCTATAACTTCAGGGAAACATAGCAATATCACTAGCTGGTATACCTACTAGAGTTAAGTGACATTTAACTTAACTACTGCTGCTACTTTACCTTAATGTATAAAACTGGACACTGCTGATATCCGCAGGTAGAACTTCCCGGGCTAACGACTGCAGTGACGCTTTTACAACTCAGAAGCGAGGCACATTAAATTATAACTGCCCATAAAATAAGACGGTCGGAGTACTTCAGAACGTGACGTGGCGTCATAAGAAGTCGAGATGCCTGGGGTTCAGCAAGAAAAGTTAAGACTTTCAGGTCCTAATATTTTTAGCCGGAAGCCATAGAGGTAGCCTACGTCTTGTCAAACATTCGTGCAAAAATTATATACAATTCCGTCCTTTCGATTCCTTTCCCAAGCGCAAGAAAGGTGCGGTATACTGAGGAGGTTTGGCGCACAGTGAAGTTGTTTATCTTGCGAAGAGCAAGGCCGAAGATAACACAGCCAGTATTCATTAGAGCCAAAGAAAATGTAACTGACAGGTATAATTATTTAGTATAATGTTCAACTATCACCACGTGTCTAAGCTGTGACACAATAATTAATCTCAAAGGTACAGTTAAATTCTTTGTAATGATGTTACATTGTGTCGTATTATTTCGTGTTATTTATTGTAAAACATTTTCTTCAGATAATATATTACAAGACGCTGATATGTTTTTTGGTGAAACATACAGGATGATCACAAAATAAATATTCAATTTCAAAAACATTATAAAAACTAAACGATACAGCATACTGGCTTCAAACCTTATACTGTTTATAGAGAATCTCTGGAAGTTTTTTTCACTGATTACAGGGACTCGATATGTGCTCCTCTCGTCATACGGCAAACGTCGAGACGATATTCATATTCTTCCCACCCCCTGCGTAACATGTAGGTAGTGATGAATTTTACCGCGGCTAAGATTCGCTGTCTTAACTCTGGCAAGAATTGTGGTAGGGGCGGGACAAACACTTGTCTTTGACATAATTGCACAAGAACAAATAATAAGGGGTAAAGTCTGGGAATTGTGGTGGCCAACTGCACCACACGTCATAATCAAAACCTGCACGGCACGGCATATTGCGAAGAGGTGGCAGTATACGATTTGAAGCCAGTATACTGTGCCGTTTAGTTTGTTTATAATTTTTTTGAAATTGTATACTTCTTTTGTGCTCAACCTGTACTATTGTTAGAGACAGAGGAGAGAGGAGAACTGCAAGAATCCTTCGAGCTACTGTGTTTCTCAAAACAATGTAGCGGTCTGAGTCTTGTATGATTGGTGGTGGTTAAGTAGATGTTTAAAGACGAATCACGAATATTCAGTAGCGACGCACCAGAGATATCATTGCCCCAGTCAGATGCCAATAACGATACGGTCATATTACATTCTAATCTAGCAAAAATTCTACTTTTCCCGGGATAAATCCCTGTCCATAACCATTGTACGAGTTATTGTTTACTTATCTTCCGTTTCATGCTCCTACGGCAACGCTTAGCATTCACATAGGCCTGTTATATTGACATATTTATACTTCTAGAGAACTGTGCTTAATGTGATAAGGGTTTGGTTTCTTTGGTGTTTTAAGTGCCTCCAGACAGCACAAAGCTTGTTGTAGGAACATTACGGAGAAAACCTCCAGCAAGTAAATCATCGAGCTTCTGCTCCTGTTGCTGGTTCTACTAGCTTTTGATTCGATACTGACGTATCAAGTTGTCGAGAGACTTCCTATGCACTGAAATTCAAACCCGCGCTGAAATGTTTTCTGACTCTTGCTAACGGAAACCTCGGCTGAGTTCCAATTAGCGATTTAAAAAATAACTCAATTGTATGTGACCTAATTAATGCCACGTATGGTAGTTGAGAATTTAGTTGTATGTAACTAATGTTAATACCATGCTTTCTAGTTTGTACTTTTTTTCAGCGATATTAATTTTTTACGTCAAAACGAGAGCAGATATCAAAAATCTGTCTCGCAGTTTTTTTTAATCGTCTTCTCCTTGTTGTCTGATTTTTTCAAGGCAGTAAATACTACGGTTTTAGCTAATTATTTAACTAACGAAATTTTGGTTAATTTACTTTTTAGTCGAAACGGTATAATTTTTGATTTGAAAAAAAAAAAAGCTGTCATGGCAAAACCATTTTAAACAAAAATGCCAGACAGATTTTTGATATCTGCTCTCGTTTAGGCGTAAAAAAAACAAAATCATTGCAAAAACAGTATAAAAAGAGAGCGTTGCCTAAAATACTTAATATCTTGCTGCGTTCCAGTTGAGACATACTAATGTACTAGATACCAATTGGAACACTGCCTACCTTAAAAACGTAACGTATTTCCTGCTCATCGTCCCTGTTGGCCCTCTCCCCCTCCTGTGTCGAACTATTGAACTGCTTCCTGCAGCCAACTTCCTCTTCTGCACTAATTAGTCTTATCTGCGCCAGTTAACCTCCACATCCGTCCGTATAATTCAGTACCGTTTAGTTTGTTAACCGGTGGCTCCTGGGTCGTTAGAAGGACTGATCAAGGCGAACTGAACCACACACGTAGAACTGACTCACTGACTGTCAACCATCTTGGTTTTGTGTTGTTTATTTCCGTAGTTGTGTTAGAAGCCCCGGTGGTGTAGTAGTCAGACCACAGCAATCCGGGTTCGATACCCGGTGGTGTCGATCCCAACTTTCAGTGCGGCGTTTGGGAACGTGGACGATGTTACCGTTGGCTTCAGTGATGCGTCATATTAGCATGTGTCTGCAAAAAATATCAAGGATCGTTCATAACATTTCCGAGGAAAGCTGTCATCTCGTTATCGTTTTATATTATGCTAAAAAATCCTCATACTTGAAAAACATGTATTTTCTAATGACCTTAAATTTAAAAAAAAAATAATCTTAAGTGGAGGACGTTTAAAAAGGTTTCAGATTTAATATTATTACAACGTTATGAATAGTCTAATGAAAATAACTTGATCTTCTAGGAAGAAGTCAGCATTCATTACTTCGAATAAAGCACAAATGAATGCAGTAATTATTATTATCATCATTATTATTATTTTAGAGTAATGGCCTACTTTCCAGACGAAGTATGTCAATTTGTCCGTATATGCCCTTCCTTAATGTATGTTGAACCCTTGAACCGAAGTCCACCAAGCTCAGCACAAATCTGAATTTTATAGTTGTATAGTATTTCAGGCGTTTATTTTCTAAATGGTTGAAAATTAAAACTTTAGGATGAGCTGTAACATAAAGGGAACTACTAAATCATTTCAAACCAGATTAGGCATTTCGACATCTTGTTATAAACAATTTTATTTGAGAAGGCTGCAATGTTATTGATCAGTCCTTTTTTAATATTCAAATACATGAAATAATACAGTTGCTCAGCACTATTTCATAAACTTATCAGCGGATTTCCGCTTAACACGCAACGTATCAAATACTGTAGTAGTGTTGTATGCCTCGTTATTAACATTGCGGTTGAAATCGCTGAAAGACTAATTTTAAAAATTGTCGTTGTATACTACTTTATGTTAATTTGCTGTATCTACGCCATAATCTGACCATATTGTGCAAGAAACTACTACAAACTTCGAGTGTGCGCATACGTAGGTTCTTTTTTCCCGCGATAGTGAAATGTTAAGCCATGTGAGAAATAAAGGTTTACTCATACCGCATAAACTGAACAAGCGATACCTGTCAAACTGGGCACATTAATTATGACTGTGATAGTTAGGGCCACGATTTTGTCGCGAAAAGATTTTTGCCCCAGTTTGTTTCAGTGACTCACGTGCACATCGGCAGTTCTGTTTCAAGGTTATTGACAGCGTGTCTTTGTTCAGACACGTTTCTCATTTTATTGCACCAATCAGAATAAGATTAATGTGAGTCTGTACGGCTATAATTTGCCAAGGCAAGTGAGAGTAAAATCATCCAACCACAGACGATGTAGCAGAGCTGCAGGTGTGCACATGACGCATCGAAACCAAATGTTGCACAAATCTTTTTGCCATAAAATCGCGGCTCTAGTGATAGTACACGGCTAGAGATGATGGTGTATCACTAGGGACGGGAAATTTTGGTGAAAAGAATTTTGCCCCACTTTGTTTCGGTGCCTTACGTGCACACCTGCAGCTCAACTTCATGGTTATTGACACAGTGTTTGTGTGCAGAGTCGTTATTCATTTGACTGTGCCAATCAGTATACGGATAACTGCGACACATGGGTTTAACATCCACACGCTGGATGTTACGGCATCCAATCACTGACCACATAGCTGAGCTGCAGGTGTGAGCGCAAGGCACTGAAACAAAGTGCTGCAAAAATCTTTTCGCGAAATTTCCTGTCCCTAGCTATCACGAACATGTTTTTGTGTCAACATACCCTTGAAAACACTGTAGTTTCTTGCAACATGTATGATTGTGTGACATACGTCTGACACAACGTAGCTGTCTGCATACAAATAACTGGCATATATTACAATAGCAGAATTCTTACTGGCTTAGTCAGATAGGGCAACAGCTCTTCTTAAAGCGAAATCCAGTAATATTTATATAAGCTGAATGTACGTTGAAACCCAGCAAACAGTCAAGTTTCACCCGCAATAAAACCTCATCTCTAATGATAATGATGATTTTTCAGTTGGGTAAGATATATTTTCTAAATGGTTTATATATAAACTTTGTAGGCTATGAAACCACACAGAAAAAAAACGGCATGGTTGTGGCTACAAAATATTTTGTCAACACGTACCTCACAAAAATTCTGCGTAGTGGTTACAAAATTTTCTGTAGTCACTTCAAAACTTTACTGGGGACAGAAAAATGCTTGTGGTAAAAAAATTTGGTAATGTCCAAAACGACACAATGTTATTTTGGGTGGTCACAAATTTTTTTTCAGTGCACGTAACAAATTTCAACTAACTTTGATAGTCGGCACGTAAGCAAGAAATACTTTAGCTCGTGTTTATACTAACGGTTTAAATGTTTAAGACGCTTGGTTTCAAAATGGCAGCCATACATACATTTTAATTTACTGCATTTACCTAAATGTGTGACCAATTTCGACCAACATTTAGTACGCTGAAACTGTAGTCGCCAAACAATACTTCGAATAGTTTATCCGATGTTTATGTAAAATATTTGTAGGAGAGATTTGTGCTTGAAAATTACTTCTAGTCTATGTCAATATTCATTTGATTTTCCATATATACGAAATAGTACAAGGTCAAATTAATTTCAAACAAACTTTGTGGTCTGTCAGCCTGTCTGACTGCCATAAAATGTATCTATACAGGACATCTTTCTACCATAGTTTTGTATCATAGCGATACATTATATAAATAAGCACAAACATGCAAAATTCGCGTTGTTTTTTAACAACTGACTAGACTCCAAGTGACTATAGGCTTGTTCGACGTCTCCCGCTGGCCGATATTGTCGTGACTTGCCACGGAGAATGCTTACACGGTAGAGAGGCCAATATATGTAAAGACGTAACACACGTAAATGACAACACATAAAAGTTCGTGGCCAATCGAATCGCAAAGTATGCTCTGTTATGTATAGGATAGTAAAGTTTAGTCTGCCACCAAATGATAACGCGGATTTTGCATGTCTATATAAATAGGTGTTATATCATCCCTCGGCAACTAATAAACCAATTCCCACCAAATTAGGCACATCAGCAGTGATATGTAGGGACCCCTGTTTTTCGCGAAAAAAAATGTTGCCTCACTTGTTTCGTTGCCTTACGTGCACACCTGCAATTCTGCTTCGTGGTTAGTGATTGGATATTGTAACTGTCTCGAGCCTTGGGATTCTACCGGCAAATCACAGCCGTGAGATGATGCAGAAAATTTATTGTAATTGGCTCAGAGAAATGATATACAGCTCTTCATATACATACATGCTGCCAATAATCATAAAGTAGAATTGCAGATGTGCACGTAAGGCACTGAAACAAAGTGGGGCAAAATTCTTTCGCGAAAAGTGTTATAGTGTGCCGTATTTTAACATACATGACTCTAATTAATGATTACGGCACACGTTTTCAAAATCATGACCATGTAAATATTTTGTGTTAGTATGCCTAGATTATAAACATAGTTGTTTCACTGAAAACACCATGGTTAGAGATAATGGCAAATTGCAAGATTCTTTCGTGCCAGCGTATTCTGCACAACAGTGTAGTGACGTGAGCCTGATATTATTGGAGGATGAAGACGTATCACAAATATTCAGAAGTGGCGCATTAGTTATCATTGGCCCAGTCAGATGACGACACGCCAATGAAGACAGAAAACCGTTAGATATGGACATGTTTTATTGAAGCCAATATCAAACAGTTATTTTTTGCCGCGATAAATTAAGTCCTTAACTATGGTAATGTATTTAGTTGCACGCCGACAATTGCAAAAAGGTTCTTAATTCGAATCCAGGGTTAAGATATGTTTGAATGATGTGTGATTTCTAGAGACATGAAAATGTCGCGTTATTAGTACGCGATAGGCTAGAATCCACTTGCATATGCTCACACGAGCAAACTCTGTGACGTCATTGGGCTCCGGGCCTTCGTATCTCGTGTGTCCGCATTTCTGAGTAGTGGGTAGATTACAGTCATCCTTATATCGTTGGTCACACAAACTTCGTCATCGTTTGGCCCTGCCCATACTGCAACATAATTAAAATTATTTTCATTGACACAGAGGAAAGTAGACCTGCTAGTAATTTTAATTTGAGAAACATTTTGTTATGTATATATATGTATATATATATATATATATATATATATATATATATATATATATATATATATATATATGTGTGTGTGTGTGTGTGTGTGTGTATGTATGTATGTATGTATGTATGTATGTATGTGTGTGTGTGTGTGTGCCATATTTTTTCTACCACAGTGTTGGTCAAAACATTTATGGGAGGGAGAAGAGTTTTAGTAATTGCAATGAACGCTGAAGGTCGAATGTTTTCGCGGATGACAATGCGGGTGGCAGTACTGAGTCAGATCGTTGCTGGGAGCAGTTGCGTCTTGTACGATGAAAGAGAGGGTTAATAACACTTGGCGAGCTACTTGCTCTCGGGAAGCGAGATAAGCCTTTAACAAGCCGCCAATTAACACCAACAATTAAGTAGCGAAAACGAAAATGGAGCGTATGGAGAGGGGGGGGGGGAGTAGTCATGGTTGACAAGCCGATGATGTTCAGTTCTCACAGTCGTTACAAGGATGACCATATCCGGGCTGGTGAGGAAAAAAAAATCTTCGACGTGTGAAAGTACAACGAAGTATCTTCAGCTGTCATTAGCTATATTAGGCTGTAGGTAGTTTAAAGTGCGTCCGGTCGAGAAAAGTAGCAAATAATTAGTACGTGAATCTTACGATGTTGTGCCATGCCTAAAAATACGATTGCATAAGTGACGTATAAAAGAAAAACTGTGTGTTTTCTTTCGAATGAAATACACTAGTTTTGGGTTGGTGAAATAAGTATAACAATAACTTATCTGAGAACGTTTGCTGTTCCATAATTACAAAATATTTATGGATAAGCACAAATCCAGTACATTACATGAAGGATCCAATAGTCTAACGCCCGTAGGTAACTTGCTACAGGCAATGGCAATGTACAGGCTGTAGAGGGGTTACAGTCACGATAATTCGTCCAGAGGCAGTGTGTTTGGGCTGAAGCCATGGGGACGTGCCTGTTAAGTATTTCTGTTCAAAGTGTCTGTTGGAACTGCCAGCCGCACTGGCCACACAGGCGGTGCAGCGTTAGACAGCTCTGCTACGTGGTCAGTAATGGCAATATTATTTTTTGTTTTACCAGCAAATCCCAGACGTGTGGTGTAGCAGTAACCTGATTATGGTTGGCACAGTCTTTGCACAAATATAACTGCAGACTTGCACGCAAAGCTTTGAAACAAAGTAGTGTAAAAAATTTTCGCGAGAACTTCCTGTCCCTAACTATTGGTACCTTTATATTGTTACAAGTTTGAGAGCACAAACTTTATATGTGGGCAATTCCCATGAGTTCTTTGGGATAGAGGTCTTATAATTACAAATAAAAGAGTTAAATTAAGTACTGGATTTAATAGCTCACAAAGCTACGAAATACACAAAACAGTAATCAACTAGAACTCTCACAACACAATTAGCTATGCACACAATTACTCCTGTG
>PNEQ01126381.1:0-28515 GCA_003012365.1 Medauroidea extradentata
GTTATTAAAAATATTAGGGGTTATGTATACATGTATACTGCATATCATGTGAACCTTACGAATGTCGAGCCGAAGGTTGCCGAGCATGGCCGAAGATTGCCGAAGGTTAACGAGCTGGGCCGAGCATACCCGATGTATTTTATTAACTAAATAATTGTTATATAAAATTATTTTATATAAAACGTTTTTATTAAATAGTTTTTTTATTAAAAAGATTTTATTTCTATTAAATGAATTTTTTAATGCATGTGGGGTTAGGATGGAATGCAAAATCAAAAAAATTTTGGAAGACTCGGAAGAAACCACCAAGATGGCGGTCGGAACAAGATGGTGGAATATTTAAACTTCTTTTTTTTTTTTAATTTTAAATTTTTTTTTAATTTTTATTTTTTTTTTTAATTTTTTCGAAATTGACGTCATTAAAGATGGCTGTCGGAAACAAGATGGCGGGCGGAAACACGATGGCGGCCGGAAACAAGTTGGCGTCGGGGTGTCGGGTTACAGGGGTCAAAGGTCAAGGTCACGGGGGTCAAAGGTCAAGGTCAAGGTCACCCACACACCCACAGCCCCCAGCCCCTGTCCCCGGACCGGCATTTTCCTTCTACTCACGTCACACATGGACTTTATAGTAACCACTTACTTGATTAAAAAAAACATGGACTTTTTCTTACAAAACGAATTTATTGAGTCGGCGATTTGAAAAAGCATGTTTACATATAGGACTACAACATGAACCGTAAGTATTCACCAACAAATATTGTTAAAAATAAAAGTTCGGTGATTTTTTTTTTTTATTTTATATAGCACTTTTCTCTGGACGGATTACCTACTACTTATTTAGCGAGTGTTTTTGTAGACATGCCAGCTGAAGTTACTGTCTTCCGAATCACGTCTTATTATCCCGTTGTTGTTGGCGATTACAAGTCGCGTATTTTAATCCCGGCATTGCAATATATTACAATTACATACATGCACAAAATATTAAAAATAACACCATACAAGAATCTCAAACGTACCGAACACACGAGAAGCTCAAACACTCGCAACGCAAATGACCGCTCTTTATTTTGGTTGCCGGACGTCATATCTCAGTGGCGATTACGGGCTGGGTTTTATAATCCCTGCATTACAATATATTAAATATATGCACAGAATAATACAGTACCACATTATAAGAATTTCGAACACACGCGAATGCGGTAACTTTTCACGCTCGCAAATGGCCGTGCTTTGTTTTGGTTTCAGGTCAACTGATAACGATGCGGTTGTTTGTAAATTAGTTATTAAATTACGCGATTTGAATAGAATAAAATAGTTAAATGACTAATACTGGATACAAAGCCGTTTTATTATATTACGTTTCCTTCAAAATGCTTACTTATTTTTCACACATAATATACACTACTTTCAACGTCGGCTATGGAAGTTAACCGATTTGTTGATCAGGGCTGCCACTACTTCTTCATCAGGCCATACGTTCACGTACTGTTGTTTTAAATGGTTGCCACGTGTCTGGCGCGTGTTAAAAATATTTGTAGCATCGGCTGTCAAAATATGAAATTCTTACGTGTAAAGTACTTTCTTACTGGTGTTTTGAAGAATAAATTGATCAACACCGAGCAGTTCAATTATTTGTATTGTATAACTTGTACGCAATTTTCTATATATGTATCCTCAAAACGCAGAACGTTCTAAACGTAAACGTAAGCTTGTAATGAACCAATTGAGACACGGGAACAGGCTTGTTAGTCTATCAGCTGAGCGACTAAATGGCTTCAATCATGCGGTAAAGACGAGTGAGATATAATTTTATTCAGTATTTTCTGTAGAATACGAATATGCTAACCCAGGAATCGAAATCGCTGGTATTCATATAGTCTTTTAAATAAAAGTAACAACATTGCAATTTCGTTTTATGCGTTATAATATTCGTAACCTACACAAAAACAAAACTGAATAAAATAACTCCTCATCCGTCTTTACCGTAGGACTCATGGCATTTTCGTGAGAATCTGGCTCTAGCTGATGGATCGGGCGCTGCAGATAATCCCTGTCAGTTTTGGTAACATGAGTTGCCACTTCTTGTCCGCTCATAACTACTCCTGCTCCGCGTTCACTCAACATATTGGGGATAGAAGCAACATATCTCCACAAGCAGTGGTCCTGTTTTCGTCGGGTAAAAAATTGAAATTATTTAGTTTTAATTACTGTTTTTACAGGATAATAGTTATTCCAGAAATGTTCAGATTGCAGCATGCTATACAGCATTGTAAGGAACAAGTCTAAGACATGGTTTTATGTGTTATTCATGCTGCATTACTCTACTACAATTAACTAAATCATTAAAAAAAAAGCTTATTTTCTAGATTTTTTCTTAACAAAGTTAAAAGGTTTTTATATACGTCAAATGTCTTAGACAATTTTACGACTTTACGACACATATTTCCGAAACGGTATACTTTAACTTCATTCGTTCCCTCAATAATGTTCAATAACGGTACACATGTTTCTCGCTGTTTAGCATACCGTACCGAGCACCTTTAAGAAGAAGCCGAGAGCCCAAGCTGCTCCGCAAACTGCGATATCCAAAATTTAATCATAAATAATAATAACAATTATAAATATTAAATAATAATGCATCTGGCTGAATGAGAAGATGAGTCGTCTAAGAGAAAGGGAAAAAGTACATATTAGGCCCTACATGAACAAGGTGACAGGAACTAGGAGAAGAATCGGCCATGGCCTTCTTCAGGGAACTATCTCATCATTCGCCTGGAGCGATTTCTGGTAACAATGGAAAACCGAAATCAGGATGATCGGTACTGAGTATCGAACTCGTATCATCCCAGATGCGGGGCCAACGAATTACCGTTTAGCCATCCCACTCGGTATTATATGCAGAAGTAGGCCACAGGGAACTAAACATAAAGTAAAGGTGACACATGAATAGCACTTTTTAAACCTTACTGACAGTTCCTATTACTCCACCAACAAGACGTTCTGTCGTGTTAGCTAAATGAACATAAAATCGCTCCACAACCGGCCGTAATTATTTATATAACATTAAAACGCAAGGTTAAAACCTCTCAAACTAATAACATGAAACACATTAGTGATAATAACAACATAAAATGGCTCTTGTCCGATAGTACAGTAGGAATATTTTCCTTGGCAACTTAAAATTACTTACTCACCATGGCAACTGAACAACAAACAAAACTGTTGAATACAGCAACGCTCGCTAGAATTTGTTCGAAACACATACATTGGAGTGTGACTTTTGCTGTTGTATTCAGCATACTTTTCGTATTCAACTATATTTCATTAAAAATGATATGCATACAATACCCGAAGTGAGCAGTCAATAAAGAAGAAGTTCCTTCAGGTAGGTTATGTCAAGACACAGTACACAAATATTACCACTTACCCTAATGTGCAAATTGTTTCGTACACATATTTGTATTTGTGAATATATACGAAAATGTGGTCTGTAAAATTTTAATATGTTGTGATAGTTAAATTTTGCTGATACTTAAAAATTATGGACTGCTTAAAAATTTATATCTTCCTTGTTTGTCAGTAGTCGTATGTAGATATTTTACGTAGCAGGTACCCAATATTTTTTTTATTGATTGTGTTCATTTATGGTACTACAATATTTCAGGTACTTACTATTAGGAATAGGAATACGTTGGCACTATTTGTGAATATGTTTTACAACACTACAATATTAGCTTCAATAACATCCTGCAAACGTATTAATAAATTTTGTTTACACTTTAAATATATTTTTACCTAAGTTTACAAAATTAGGCAAGTAATTTATTCTACTGATACCATTTAAAATCAGAAGGGCCGATTTTAACAGTAAAACCTCGGTTATACACAAAAAGGGGTTTGTACAGCGTACGGTTTTACAACTTTGGTGAAAAACTTACAGCGGCATTTAAACTATTTCGTTTCCAGTAATGTTAAAAAAAAAACTTTACGATAAATGAAGTAAGAAAATTTTAGACGTCCGTGGTAGCTAACATGGATGACGTTAAGAGACATAAAATGTGCGCCCGTATTTATGAAGCCTCTGAAGCAACACTGAACACTGATGATAAAATAACCTGATGAAATAGTTCTATGGTTTGGGAACATTTTCTGAAGAAATTGAACAATGAGTCTGTCGCACAGATTTCCTTGAGAACGTGCGTGTAATCTGCATGGAAAAACTAGCTTACGAGAAGTGCAATTTTTTAATTTGGAGGTCAATTGAGATAATTAAATTCATAATAAAATCTCACATTAGAATAGCCCACGAAAACAGTTCTGTAACGCCATCAATCAGGACACCAACCGACACTAGGCGGGTCTCAAGCCACATTTTTGGGCTGACATACGGTTTATTTATTTAGATAATTTTTTTTGCCAATGTGTACGGCATATGTATTTATTCTACTCGCAAACCACTTAAGCAATCTGAGCTCTTATAAAAAATGCTTACAAAGAAATGGTGTAGAGTAGTACAATGAGTGAACAGTGTTTTGTAAGACGTGTAAATGGTTGCCGCAAAAATATTTTTTAAGTGAACAATAATTTAGAAATTAAATTGTTAAATGACATGTTCTGTATCCATTTGCTGCAATCCCTTATATTTAAACTGTTCTGTATCCATATGATGCAATCCCTTATATTTAAGCGGTTCTGTATCCATTTGCTGCAATCCCTTATATGTATGTATAGTCATAAGACATAATATTCCCTTAATGGTAATCCAACCTGCTTTAATATATGCCTCAGCGGCACGCGGTGCCGGTGTTACCTGGTGGTCATCAATCCAAGTACTTATCATGCTCGAAGATACTTCACTTCAGTAATCAGACGAACACTAGAGTATTAAGACGTGGTATGGGGTGATGACGTAGAACCATTTTTCAGTCAGCGTCGCAGAGCTAAATGTTTTTATATATGTTACCTGATGTGTTGTATAACAAAACTAAATACTTTTAACAAAGTTTTCATTCTATTTTATTAATATTCTTCTTTGTACATTTATGTGGATTTATTTTAATGAATGCAAGTTGCTATTTATCGCTGAACGTTATCAGTTGCACTAATCACTGCAGAAAACAGAATATGCATAGCCTTTATATTTCAAAAGTTATAACATTTCAAAGTTGTAAAGATAATTCTTTGACATCCTATAGTTCGATTGTGTCTCTTGGTCAGTTTCATCTGTAAGTCAAAATCTCTATATACAAATAACTGACTGACTGACATATCAAACTGCAGCCCTGGACTTTGAATCATTAGATTTTTCTATGGTTTCCCCATTAAGAAGAGTTTTTTTTTTACTATAAAGGGGTGAAAAGGGATGAAATATATTTTCAAAAAAACGTCGACAGAGCTCGAACCCGACGGCCTATCATAATGATTTTAACTTCAATGGGACACACGTAAAAATGCATATTAACGAATTACAGAATGTTTCGAAACCAAACATTCAAGGGGTGAAAATACCTTAAATGTGTTCCCAATTAAGTATCGATATCTATCGAATACTTCGGGATAAAGAGTTGTTTTTTTTTTTTTTTTCAAAATAATGCTTATGCAAATACACAAAAATTAGTTTGAGAATATTTTTAAATTCGACCACCAAGCAGTAAAAAGGGGAAAATATGTTTTTTTGTTAATCGTCTATGTAGCTGGAACACAATTGGCTATCGTTGGGATTTTACTTCAATTGGATTCGTGGATTCGTATACAAAGAACTAAGAAATGACTGCAAGCTCTTTCGAAGTTTGATAGTTAAGTAGGTGAAAATATGTGAAATGTGCTTTCGATTATTCTTCCATATCTATAGAACCAATCGTGATATCAGAGATGCTCCTCGCTTTTTATTGATGTTTATGTAAATGTACAAATACAATTTAAATATATTTTCCGAATTCGGCCCCAAAAGGTAAAAAAAGGGTAAAATATGTTTTCGATATACAATCGATGTATATCAACACCATTGATCAAATTCACTACCCGAAATTTCATATTTGCACTAGTGTATTGTTGCAGGTCTGCCATTTTGGATGTTACCACGAAATGAATACATAAACAATAATATAGTTGTTTTAGAACTACTGCACAGAGTTTAATCGTATTCTGAGTGTGTCAGTTTGTCGTCTAATATAAGATTACGTTTGTAAGGTTAATTGTTGTGATTGCACAGTTTTGGAGTTCATCATGACATGGTTATGTATTTTTGTCTTACTTTCGAACTGCTAGACTGATTGTATCAACAATTTATAATTTTTTTGCCTATCTTCCTCCAGATTGCACTTCTGTCTGTATTTATACACCGGGTGTATCACATATGAGTAAGTACATTTACTGTGGTGTTTTTGCGCGTATTGACGTTCTGTTTTCTGCTTTGTTGAGGTAGTGTCTGCCCGAAGAAAACTTGTCGGCTTCGCCGTGTGACGTGCCGATAAGCGGCGAAATGCCATTTTGTTTTTGTTTGTAGTTTTAATCTATAGAATATTCAAATTTCATTTCGGTATTCGATTTGTATTTTGAGAATATTAATGAAATTTGACTTAATCAGAGAAATTTTATATTTTCCAAGCAGCCACTAAGGATCATGTTGATGCAAGCGCCGTAAACTTTGGTCACTTTGACTTTGTGGGGTAACTAAAATTTTGGTTTTTGTATCCCTTGGTGACAAAAGTTTCGAACATTAACTGTAAGGATTAAAGAAAATTTTAAAAATGCTCGGCTCAGATTATTGGTTCATTTATCAGAATACCCAAAAACTAATATGTTAAATGGTCAAAGTTACCCCGGTTTACGGTAATTACCCTAATGTGATACATCCGGTATGTCCGCCTGTCTGTACGACCCCCACTAACAACTTTAGAACACTTGGACCGAATTACATCAAACTAGTTACACACATAGGACTTAGTAAGCTGTGACTTTACTTTTGTATATTGAATCAACGGTCATACAAGTATTTTTCGGTTACACCCTTAAGTATATTAAACACGGAAAATTTATTAGTTGATCATAAATTATGAATTCGAACCAATATTGCTTACTTTCTCTCTGGGCTCATCCTGGTGAAAAAAGGACGTTGAGTACATTAAAAGATACAATCGCTTTCATATTTCGTTAGTAAATTTGTTCATTATTGTTTCTCTATATATATTATCGATATTTTATGTTATGTAAAAATGCTTATATGTGAGTGAATATATGTGTGTTGTGTATGTATGTATATATATATATATATATATATATATATATATATATATATATATATATGTATATATATATATATATATACAGCAGCTAATAGGTTCGTTAGGACAGTTGAATACTTATATGCATGTGAATTTAACTCCTTTCGTGTTATTGGTTATTTTTCAGATGGACAGAGTAGGAGTATTTTGGATTCTGAATGCAGCTTGCTTCCACATGAACATATTCTGGCTACCTGTCGAGACTGCTCAAAGAGAAATCATGTTTGCTTACTCAGCCAACGTTGGAAAGAAGCAATATGCTGAATTGTGTGAAACAGTCATCGATCTGTATTTCTTGAAAAATCTAAACTTTATTGCGATATACAAAGAAAACTTAAAAGGCGAGTCAATAGTTGACAAAATTACTAGCCATATTAATTTTAAGTTATCTGTGGCCACTGTTCTACTTCCCAGTTACCAGAGCGATGGAAGTTATATTGTCTTAAGTAGAGTAGACAATACGGAAAGTAGTGTAGGATATGTCGTGTTCACTACATATACCGATTCTTTATGTCTCCCACAGTACAATTGGACCAATCTTCCATTTTGGAATCCTCAAGCTAATTTTCTCGTTATACTAACTGAAATTTTTAGAGAAATACCTAAAGGTATTGTCACTTTTTTTAAAGATTGTTGGTCCTCTCTAAATATTCTTAATATCGCTGTGCTCTATGCAAGACCCTTAAGGAATGCGACTAGTCCAACATCTCTCAGCACACGTTTAGTTGTTTACAATCCCTTCAAAGATAGTATATATTCTGCGAAAATCGGAAGGAATGGAGTTAAGGTTAACTTTAATGCATTTTCTCGAAAAATTCGTGACACAAACGGTTACAAGTTTGATATAAGAGTGGCGCCAACTCACGAATTAGTGGAAGTGATATACAGAGAAGACGGTACTGTCAGTTATGTTGGACCCAGCGCCCTCGCAACATTTGCGGCTGTGAAGAAGTTCAATGGAACTGTTAACATGCTTCCTCCATCTCATTCGATGCAGGTAACAGGGCACGAGTATTCTAGAACGCTTTATGCCGACGAGGTTGTGTATGCGTTGCCTTTAAGGAAGTGGGCAGCATATCCTCATGAGATGGCGTGCGTTACACTTGTAGTTCCGAAAGCTAGTCGGATCCCGAAATTTTTGAACATCATAATGCCTTTAACACCATCTTTATGGGTGTTGTATTTTCTCTCTTTTCTTATAATTGGTGTTTGCTGGAAAATTATTTCCCGTTACGATAAAGAAACTGTAGTGAATGCCTCTATATTTACTGAGACTGTACGTTTATGTATAAGTGGAGCGTCTCAAATATCACCAAGTTTCTTGGTACAGAGGGGAATACTGCTGTTTTCAATGATTTTAAATATTGTCATACTAAGTAGCTATCAAGGTTCTCTGACGACGTTCCTTTTCAAAACTTACTTTTATCACGACATGAATAGTATGAAAGAATTCATTTCATCAGGCTTAATAGTTTCATTTATCTTCTCAGTTGATGATGTTGTTTTATTATTAGATAACTTTGATACAGACAGAGAAGACATCCAGACAGTGTTAAACAGAGGAATTCCAATAGCTGATAATTTGCAAGCTCTGGACATGGTTGCAAATCACAGAAATATTAGCAGGCTTACGTCTCGCCTTACTGCATTGGACTCCATAGCACAACCCAGATACTACAAGGATGGCATTCCTATGTTGCACATCATGGATGTGTGCTACGTAAGTTATCCTTTAGCACATTGGACTATGACACCAAATAATCCATTTCTCAGCCAGTTCAATAATATTATTATGCATTTGTCACAAGGTGGATATATATCCAAATGGAGAAATGACTACATTAAACGGTCCCGTGAAATGGCCAAAGCATCAAAATATAAGGAATCACTTTCACCCATATCGCTCTCACACCTTGTTATACCATTTTTTATATTGGGTATAGGTCTTTCATTTTCTACCTTGACGTTCATGTTTGAGTTATGTATTTAACCAGGCAGATCTATTTAACGTATACATTTACAGCCGAGGCTATTTATTTAGATTCATAATTTTTTTCCCGGTAGTTTAAATCAAACTTTCCAGGAATTAACTGTACACTTCACGAAAAAAATCAATTTACGTTCTGATTTACATTCTTAGACCTTAAAGAGACATTTACAAGGGTGAAGGCATCAGATATTAGCGTGTCGACGGACTGGGCGTCATTTTAAAAACAGCCGCTGACATCAGTTTTTCATACGTACAGTACATACCAAGTAAATGCGTTTATTAGTTTGGTCTCTTTTATTTTATTTCAGTTTGAGGTTAGAAATGGTCAACTTACACACATTTCATAGGCTAAACGTAGAACTTTACAAATAGTAGCAGATAAACTGTTTTTCATGGACGCAATTAGAATCCAGAGAATAGCGGTTTTAATTTCTTGATTAAAAAAAACAATATTTTTCTTCTTCAACGTGACGCAGTGTTCCGTGATTGGCAATCAGTGATTTCAATTAAATATATGCCCATATATATATATATATATATATATATATATATATATATATATATATATATATATATATATATATATATATATATATATATATATATATATATATATATATTCATACATATTATTTTGTAAATACTAATATCATGTATTTTAATTTTCCCTTCAAGCGCAATGCAAATTAATATATTATTTTCCACCACATGTACCAAAGGCTTACAGCACTCACAGAAGTGTCAGTTGAGCAAGTCTGCACACTTGCTTTGTTGTAAACCTGTACATGTGAATCAGGGTAACAAAACCATGTCTTCACTATCGCCGCAAATGTCAAACTTGTCTGTATGCTACATTTAAAACATGTTTAAATAGAAATTCTGATGTTACTTAAAGCTATGCTTTTCAAACCACTTAATAATTGCCATAGTCATAGTTTTTGTTATATTAAGTTATCTGGTGGCTTTTTAATTTTATAAAATTTATATTCATGTACATCATAATATGTTTTGTTTGAGACCCAGAATAAAATAATCTGAAATGTGTTATATTTAACTACACTGATGTAATTTAATTTACAACATTACTGTTTATAAGACAATACGTTGTAGAAGGCACGTGATATTCCAGTTTTGAGTTTCTAAGTGCATAGTAAACTAAAGTACTGTTACTTTAAACAGCAGGCTTCATGTACAGTAATAATATTATAAACTATACGTTTATGTGAGTTTCATATTTCATCATTACATATGAAATAAAACGTATTCTATTTGTGGTAAAAAAGAAACGTTAATCTGAATACAATATTTGTGTGAAAATAATTTCTTAAAAGTCGGAATTAACCACAAATTGGTACTGTAAACTTGTGAATTCGTTGCTGTAAAATTATTTCAGTGATTATACATCCAGAAAAATTAACTTTCTATTACATACATAACTTCAGTGAACTTCTAAACGACTGTGTCAATGTGCATTTTCGTAAAATATATTAAGTAGGCCTATTTAAAAATCGTATAAAGGTACGAAGGTTTGTTTATATACATACCGTAAACCGGAGTTACTTTGTTCATCTTCGGGGTTACTTTTACCACTGAAAACGTTATCTTTAGGTCTTGTAGTGAATAAGTAGATAATTGAAACCTAGTATTTAGAATAATATGTTATGAACATATAGCTAACCTTTAAAACTTTCTTCGCAAATGACAAATACCAACACGTTCGGTGGGAAGCGAAAGTAACCCCGGTTTACGGTATGTATATTCCCTCTAATTATTTTTAGCTTGGGGTAATTTAATGTGTGAATAAACTTGTTACAGCCCAGAAAAAATCTGCTTGATTAAAAAAAATTGCAGTATTTCTTGTTATGTTAAAAAGAAAAATAGTTGTGCTGGGAAAATACAGTTCAAGAATATTTTTATTTTATTGTTACCTTTATTTATTATTAGGTGTCCATTCATGGTTTCTCCTGTTTGCAGTAACTGTTGCAAGCTAGGTAATGGCGGCAGCATTGTTTATTTAAATTTTATGAAATACACATATGTATGCAGAGCTGGAAACAAAGGGATTGCATCTAATTACGTATCCATAAGATTTAACTGCGTATAAATTATTTGTTGGCGGTTGTATTTGTTAGTTTTAATTGTACGCTTACCGCGACGAGTGATCGTCCTATACTCCCACCACTTAGGCCTGTCTGCCCAGCAGAGGCCGGTATAGCGTCCTAAATTACCTTAGCGCCCGATAAATGCTTTCCTAGGGGCATAATTGCTATTAACCCGCTATGACGAACAATTTGGGCAGACACACAACACTGCTAATGCTAGAAAACAATGCGTAAGTGTGTGGCCCACCTTACAGTTGAATTTAGTTCACAAATATTCACCCCGTTAACAGCCAGTTTCTTTGCCTCGGTCTAGCTCAGCGGGTTTGCTGAATAAAGACAAACACATTCAATAAGTTCGTCACGCGTCTATCACAGCCGTATTTTCCCGCGCTCAGGGCAGAGACAAAGCAGCGATAAATAACAACTTCCGTCTCTGTCGACTTGAGATAGGAAGTGCCAAAACAACTGACGAGGTACACAACTGCTCGGTATTCCGTGTTCAATTGCCATGATTCCTTACAAATCAAACCTTACTGGAGCAACACGATGGCACTCTCCAGGAGGACAGACGCCCGCGCCCCGCGACACGTCCTTCTTCCCCGGAGACCGCCACACTTCTTTCTACCAACGCTCGCGAAAGCAAGCCATGTTACGCTATCCCTCCCTTCCCGCCAGCTCCGATCCGGCCAATCGGAAACTTCGTTACAAACAGCCCTGCCCTACAAACCGCACTGAACTTAGACGATTACGGCTGTATTAGACATAATTTTTATTTTCGGAAGCAAACATAGTACATTAATTTAAATTCTTGACGCTTGGATTACACTATTTTCCTTGCTTATCACTAATTTTTACACATAACTTAAATTTAAAACATAACGGCCACGTGTTTTCCAGTTGTTTGACTGCACCAGTTGAGATCCTACAGAGCACAATGCAACTTGAACCGACTCTGTAGCCCTATTCCTTCCAATATTAGTTACAATCAAATCAAAGAAAATCGCACTCTGTAATGCTACCAACTATATCTCCTAAAATTAATAACATTTATCCTCCCTACTCTTCTTTACAAACCTTTGCCTAAATCACTACATTACACAATCCATATACTGTGATCAAGAGGCACATTACAAATTATTGAGAACATCAATTATGAAATTGCTCTCCCTTTCATGAAATTTCGTTGAGGGAATATGTAATGAATACCCTTAAATGCAGTGCCATCGGAAGGCATTAAGATGCTGTACAATACTAAGACTCATCAATAATCATGACCAAATTTACCTTAAAATCAATAGCGTAAAACAATAACAGTTCATTAATAGAAAGAAGCTCCATATAAAATGTTAGCATTTACCAATGGGCTCAACTTAAATCATAGTCTTTCATTTGCACGTGTCCGTAGCCAGAAAATATATTCACAAGTTTGGTAAAAAAAACACTTGCTATAGTCTTAAGTTGGCAAAAATCTACAGTCTGGATGTAAGACCACTACGTTAACGTCTTCAGATCTATTTATACCTTTTGAGACCTCCAGCTTATGGGGCTGTGGATTTCAAGAGTGCCTCCCTCTGATATGTAATACATTACAAAGCACTTTTAAATCCCAACCCAAATTATTTCTGGACAGTCCAAATATGTAACGTTGAGATTTGCTGCCAAATAATGCAACTGGCATTACGAATTAATTAATATTTACTGAACGCAATTATTACAATTGTCTTGGGATACAAGTTCTTACATAATCAATGTTCAGTGACAGGTGACTGTCAAATGGCTACTCTTGGATGTGTAAAGTTACATCGCCAGACAAATAGTTCCAATTTTAAACTGAGAGTAATTACGCCCACGTCCAGTAGGGCAAAATACACTGGTCGTCACCATACCTTTGTTCACGTAGAGGCTTCTTTCACAAAGAATTCGTATCACCGTCATATCCGGCGTCGTTGAGGGGCGCCCCTGCAGTAGAACTGGACATGCAGAATGACGAGGAGCGGTACCATTTTGATGATCTCTCGTACATAAAACAAGTTCAGCTTGCTGGAGATAAGCTGCCACTGACGTAACGCTCTACAACAGCTGAGAATGTTTCAATTAATATTGTAGGAAATCCACAAACACTCAGACCTCACATCATATGTCCTTAGGTGGGTAACGACGAGACACACTTTGTCTCGCAGTTCCCTCTGACCAGTCCAGTTGACGGCTCTCAGCGTAGTAATTTTTCGCGCACACGTATCCAGCAACCTAGTCACGAGTTGTGGCGCTCCCAAGCGTCACCCGTCCAAACTAAATCACTATATACAGTTATTAAATTACAATTCTAGATACAATCATTTACGCCGACGAATAAAAATAATAAATTAGAATTATAAAAGTTATGAGCATATAGCCAATCAGTAGGACTATCCTACTGTAAACACAACTAGAAGCTGAAACGTCATGCATTGACTCGTGACGATACACACGTCACACGTTTATCGAATCATTCGCTACATTCTTCCACTTCGTTAAAATGTGGTCAGTGTATTGGATGACTATGTACATGTTTTCAAAATGTTTCGTCACTAATGCCGTTCACGTAGGGGCTTCTCCCACGAGTCTCGCATAATATACCGTCTGGTTTTAAAAGCATCAGCTGCGGCCTGCTGTCTCATTTGCTGGGATCAACCCGACAACACTCCGCAACCCCCACGAGACTCTTCTAACACAGCTGCCGGCGGTCGTCTCGCGTCGCTCACCTCCTGCTACATCCTCAGCCGCACTGCGACATCATCGTCAGCACCCAAGTCTTCATCGAACTTCTCTGCTACGCCTCCAACATCTCGTTTCACTCAGACACGAGTCAACGATCTGGCCCACCAAATGGCAAAAAAATTCCGTACGCCAGTTTCTACCAATCTGTTTTGCATGGAAACTTAAAGCCTACACACAATTGGAAACTTTAGCTTTTGACTTGAACATTTGACTTAATGATAGCTTCCAATACATGGCTTCTTATGGCGACGTACACAATGGCGCCGCCAAGGCTAAAGTCAAGCAGCGTTCACTTTACGTTTCCTATAAAGTGACAACCTAATGTCAACGTTAAGATGGCCGTTCGCAAAGAACCCGCTGATTATGTATGCTAGAGTAAAAAAAATGTTTATTTCTGAGAACAGTTTTGTTCTCCAGTATTGTGATTTCGTGAAATAGTAACAGGTTTCTTAATTGCTGTCGGAGAACCTGGTAATCAGCGTTGGAGAAATATTCGAAAATGCACTTTAATTTACTTCAATGTGTGGAGCTGCTTTTGTTCTGAAAAATATTATAATTAATGAAACATTATTAATAGTTTGGTTTATTGTTTTAATATATAAATTATATGCTTTAAGGTTATTGATTTAAATCTCAATATTTCCGTTTCAAAAAACTCATTTTCAGTCGTTTATCACCTGTCGTTACTTAACTTTACATTCGTATTGCGGATTGACGAAATACATAAAGTAACGGTAACATAAAGTCAAATGTAAAAGTATTCAAATGTGTAAATGGCATTTAAACTTCGTTAACTCCAAAGCAGTTCAAGTTACAGCTGCTCGGTGCCTGTAGTGTCTATCGTCAAATGTTTTGTCTTGTGTGGAGTACGCAAACGTTCTTGAATGGTTTGTTCACTTCCGACAATCTGATCGCGGATTACTTTACCCTTATGCGAGGCTCGCGATGCAGCGAGAAGTCAATATTCGTCGTTGTTTCCCGATAAAAGACTAGCTTTGTGCGTAGAAGTTAGTTACGTACGTTCCTTCTTTATGCAGTACACAGTTGACAACGTGTGAAATACCAAATATTTAAAACTAAATACATTATTAACAGATCTTGCAACTCATTATGCTTCCATTCAAGAATTTAATGTTTTTCATAGTAAAGTTGTAATTCGTACATGTATCACAAAAATTGAAAAGAGTTTTCGTTGACCTATTAATTTTCTTCTCGTCTGCTAAACAACTCCAGCATAGGACTAAAATTATTTACCAAAACCAATCGAATTACCGGAAGTACTTTTCTACGTGTTTGTCTACAGTAGCAGCAAATGTTAGTATTTAAAAAAATATATATTATCAAAAGACATTCTTTTATTAAGAAAAATGTCACTTTAAAAAACGCAGTCAAATGTAAAAACAAAGTTTCGTCAAATCTCTATCTCTGTATAAAGCTGTACAATTATTACATTTCTCCCATAACACTACGACTCCTTGCAAAGACAGATAACAAGATGAGACCTAGTTTTCGCTTACACCAATCGCACTACTGTGATGTATTTTCACTAACATAGCTCGTGGAATTTTCCATGTTCTGAAATATCAGTTCTTCAACGACAGACTTCTCCTCCGTATTGACCGAATAAGTTCGGTTACTGCTTCGTTTGCTTCCTCGTAGCAAATGAGTTACGTGTAAAATTAATGGCTTTTAAGTACATTTTGAACAAACCCAGCCGTATAAGTGTAATTAAAAACCTTAATTTTAACTATTGACATAATGTCAACATGGAATCTCTCTAGTGCAGTGTAGGCGGTTTGGAGTAAGGTCTGAACTTTTGAAACACTTGTTATTTTTTTTAATTTCAGATAGTTATATTATATAACTTTTTTAATATAAATAGACCACTTAAATTATATATAAATTGTACCATACTCTGAAGTTAATGTCTTAGGGCACAATTAAAATTATTTCTTGATTATTTCTCGAGTAGAGAATTTCTTAAAAGTGTCCCTACACCTCGGATTTATCATTTTTTTCGATTAATTCTGTTTCTCTGTTGTATGAACACAGGGCTTAACCAATTTTCTGATATTGTTTCAAGTCAATATCTTCAATATTGTGGGGCATAAAACAGCTGACAAGATAAAAGTGATTTGCTTAAACAAGCAACCACAGTGGTCCAAAAATAAACGGGCACCCCTTCCCCCAATGAATTAAAAAAATGTGAAAGAAACAATATACTATAAGCTGCTAATGAGAAAAAGCTAAGCTATCTCTACATTCCCTAACTTCTAAGAAGAACCATTAATTAAAAAAAAATATTCTATAAACAGGAAGCTTAAATTGAACGCGAGTGAAAATACTAATGAGCTCTGCGTGTTTTATTTACGTATCGTTTCGTGTATTTTGCTCATACCCTTCTTGAATATACCGTGATTATCAATGCTTTTTGGTAGTGCAGTAATTTGTCAGATGTTCGTGTGTTTTCTTACATTTTTTTCATTATTATCAGGCAAGATAAGGCACTCACTTTATGAACCGTCTTTGGGAATTGCTCGTACCGTAAAAGTCGAGCTAGACAAACATTTGCACATTTTTGTAGTAAAAATTTATTTTTCAAGGCGTACCTAGTAATACACGATAGCAAACACATTTTTAATAATATTGTATCTGGTACTAATGACATGATTATACGTGGGAGAAGGCTCTAAAGTATTTTTATTGATCTAATGGTATGTTGCATAGTTAAAAATGGCACTGAATAACGTGTGAAGAATCTTACATGTGCTCGCATTATAGTTAACTTACTAGCATAAGGCTTCTTTTCGTAGCATTAGTCTTTGACATCATCAAAAACCAGCACCGCAAACTAAATAACATCTGTTACACCAAAAATACTTATCATAAATAACGTTTAAAATACACATAGTTTTAACGATTTTTAAATATTTATGCAGTTATTCTTTAAGAAGTGGGCTCTAAATGTAAAAACCTCTCCATGTGTGGAAATTATGGATAGATGCTAACTATTGACTATAAATGTAATGAATCCAAGGGTCTGAGTGTGCCCTTATTATCAGAGACGAGTGTTCGTCTTCAACTGCTTGGTGTGACAGTTGTACATTTACATTAAAACCTGCATTTGTTACCAACGTCGATATGCTGAAAACCATCTTGTGTTGACATAATTACCTCGAATGATTACTGTGCGTCACCTATCTGCTGGTTTCAAATATTTGCAATAACTGCGGGAACAATGCGTTTATCTAGGTGTGCTGAGATGTTTTCACAGCTATTTAACAACGAGGTACTAAGGCTCTTATCTAGTTAGTCAGAGTTAGTGTATGCGAGGCACAAAACTGATGGAGCGTTAAGAGTGACGTCGGTCGGCATAGGTAATGCATTATCGCCTCTACATACAAACCTAGCAACTGGCGCACAGAGCTTTACTATTATTCATTTTCCTATTTTAATTGCGATAATTATGGTTCAAATTCCAGCGCTTATTTTTATTATTGTGTTTTTCAAATCCGGCTGGAATTTTCCTAGATACGGCAGTTAAAAAAAAAAAAAAAGAAAAAGCTGTTTTTAACCATTTTGAGAGTCTTGAAAATTGTGTTTCCTATAAGCGATCCTAATTTGTAAACTGATAGAAACGTTGTTTGAAATATATTTTCTTTTCATAGATGTACAAACTTAATGTGCGTTGAGATGATTCCTTCTAATATGATTACTTGTAACTCGCTGCAATGAGTTTCAAGCGTAGGTAGAGAGGAACCTTAAGAACCGATTAGAATTCATCCAGGTCGCCACTGTCTGCGAATTTCTTGATAAATAATGAGCTAATTGGTAACGCAAGGAGTAAACAGTAAGACATAGAGAACGTACATGATAATAAAGACGAATTTAAAATTTCGATGAGTGTCGAAAGGTTTGCACTCTTGAGAGTCGTTGAGAGCGAACGAAGGAAAAATGTAACACCGTCGGAATGTAGGAGCGGGAAGAACATGAGATCGCCGAGAAAACACGTCGACCGATGACTTACGCCGGTAAGATTCCCGCGAACAGCCGTAGTATAAAGATGAGTATCCAAGCCGGCGCGCCAAGAGCGAAACGCAGAATTAATTTTAAATTAACACATATTGTTCTGAAAAATTATATTGCAAATAATTTATTTAAAAAAGGAAAATTTCAAAAGGGAGTATGCACAAAATTGCAAGAGGAAACAAAAGGTAAAAAAAAAAATGGAAGCGCTTGATTGAAATTAGAGATTGCTGGTCATGCATCACCCCACCAAGACGTACTAGCGAGGTAACGAAGCAAACATTAACACCGCTCTACAATCAGCCGTAGCTGGTTGCTTAACGTTAAATAAAACCAACGTTTAAAACCTCTCATATTAAAGATATGAAATACATTAGTGACGATAACAGAAAATTGCTTTTATCTGAGAGTGCATTCCGATTATTTCTTGGCAACTTTATATCAGGTACTTACTCACCATGGCAACAAAACCATAAACAATAAATGTTCAATACAGCGTCGCTCACAACATTGTAGACTTGTTTAACATGTAAATCAGTATGTAACGCATACATACAATAAAAGTATGCTTCTGTTGCTGTATGTGTACGTTATATAGGGGATATCTATTTAAAAATTTCTTTCTATTAGAATGTTGGTGTGAATATTAATGTTTACGTACTACAGACCATATTTGAAATGAGAAGTCAGTAATGAGAATGTTACGGCAGGTAAGTTTCATCAACACGTTTTATAGAAGTGCACAATACATTTCAGTATGCAGGCGTATTTGTATTTATCTTATTCAAATATGTGTGTGTAGTAACTTTTTCATGCATCATTATTACAGAAGTACAATTTTAGAGTAATGTTTAAGTTATTATTACATTAAAATTTCACAGTAATTTTTTAACTATGATCTTAAAATTTTTATATTATGCTTACACTAGGCTACATGTAACGTGTTGTTTAGGATAAAGTAAGCACCCATGATTATTATTTTTATTATTATTGTAATTACTATCATTATTATTTTCTTTGTGTTGCAATTTCATAACCTTAGTACTGTCTTGCAACTTTTCGTTCTGATCACCCTTGGTAACAATAAAATTGTATATATCTTACCAAACTCAAAAGTCAACGCCTGAGATCAGAATGATAACTATTTTGTGATTAATGTTGTAATCAAGATTGTCTTTAAAGTGCTCAGGCTACATAAGTGCGAGTTAATTATCCTACAATTTTTTTTTTTTTGCTTTTTAAATTTACGATCTTATTTCGTGTGCTAGTTTAATGCCATTTTGTATCTAAGGTGACCAGTTTGTCAAGCTAGGACAGGCGTGTCTCATAATTCCACTGATCCCATTTAAGAAAGAGAAAGGTTAAATTTGTACAATTTGCAGCCGGTAACGCCCAACGTGGGTTAACATGCTTTCCAATATAGATTTTCACAATATCTAAAGATTTGAGCAATTTAGGTTCCAATTATGGTAGAAAGAACATCTTACGAGAAATGTGGCAAAAAAAATCTGATGTTCATGCTAGTGTACAAAGACACAGATTATGAACTTAGTAAGTGCGCCTCAAAGACAACACGGAACATTGTTAATAACGGACCTTTTCAAAAACAGTGGAATTAATTTGTAGTCAGCCACTATTTTTTTGCATAAGTAAAAATAAGTCATCACTATATCAGTTACATCCGTTGAGGTAACGTACATCGGGTTCTTAATCAAGTACATCCGACAGCCAAAATGTCAGAGAAAAGTGTTAAGTACCTAACAAGTTTAATCAAGACGAAAGAGGCCAGAATAAAGTATTTTTGTTGGTTGTTTAAAATTATTCGTTATGTTTTCTATTATTAGCCGAAAGGTACGTCCATGGCACAGTTAAAAGGTGTAATAAGGAAACAGTAAGCAAAATGTATTACTGTCTTGAAAAAATCAGTTTTTTACAACAAAACCATCACAAGTATGTAGTCAGCGTTGACAAATCCAATGTACAAATGAAGCAGAGAAAATATTTTACCATAAGTGTTGGCGAACAGTGATAACCATTACAGTTTGAGAACTACGCGTAAACTCAAATGTAATACGTACGATATTTCAGTGCGGGATGTTTGTACAGCCCGTGACAATATTCAGCCAGACATTTATGGTATAAAAGCTTGAAAATGAAGTGCAGCTGGACCGTTCAGAAACGATTTTCAGTACAGAATATATAAATATGAGGTATTGTCAAGATTACAGTATTTAATATACAAACAGGATGTTGTAAGTAATAATCTCGCCCGTATTTATTGATGGAAACGTAATAGATAGCAAGAATCAAGAGGCAGTAAAGTACGCTTATTATAACGCTGTTACCAATTGGGGATTACCTGGGCACACAGACTAACTATACATATTTTTGCACACTGTCATATGAACCTAGTTGGGTCAAAATGAAGGAAAAGTATTACAGAGAGAAAGGCAGTCAAACTTTGCTTGTGTACAAGCAATATTAGCAAGGAATGTGAACCGTTGGGGTTTACCCCGTTAGATGGCGTGTTTTCATATGATAAAATCATGTAAAATATTACAGATAGGTCTTCTTTGAATGTTTGCACCAGTGACGAGACATGACTGCGCCAAATCGTTAACAATATTATAAAACTGCTCAAATACCACTTTATAAAATAAGGCCTAGTCTATATTCGTGAAAAGTAAATAACGGGAGTAAAGGTTAATTGAGAGCTATGAAGCACGAATGATAGACCTTAGTAGAAAATTTTCCGTTGAATATGGAGAATTCGCAGAAGAAAAGTCGTATAAGTCCTATACTTATTGTGTGAGTACTGCTGTAGTCACAGCTACATGCACGATGTAAAACTTTACACAGTCGTCTACATACATTTTAACAGTCTTCCGTAACATTTTGTTTGCTTTACGTTGTTAGAGTTATGATCAATTTATTAATTTCAATGTTGTGTTTTTAAAGTCGACAAAATTCTCTGGGACGTATGAATTATGTAACCCGTTTTCCTGTTTGGATCGTTCATAAACCTGTTATTCTGTAGAAATAAATATTAATGTATTCAAAAAGTGTTCATCGGTTAAAAGTGCATTCAACGAATAATATTTTCATTCCGTTTTATTTCAGTTGGATTCAGAGTAATAAAGCATATTAAAGAAAGGGTTTCCATAACGCTAGCTGTTCATAGTAATTTTTGGACTGATATTTTTAGATAATTTACGTATTGCAACACACTTGAAATAATATTTTAATGTAACAATTTTAGAAAAACTCCAAACTAAATACTTATTTAACTGCTGTCTAGATCAACTGAACTCCTCAATGATAAGATTAATTTCCGGGGAAAAAATTATGAGATCATCCTTATGTGTGTGTTTGTGTGTAATAATGCGGTTTGGGTTTGGGGGATGTGTGAGTGACATTTTTGTGTTTCTTTCTAAATATTTTGAACTAGTATACTGAATTTAATCACACTTGATAAACATACAGCAGGAGCAGTTACATCTAACATGTCGGTCGTGTCTTACACCAATTTCATAAGTAACGACAGTTTTAAGATTGTTGGCTTTGTTGCATATCTCATGAAGAAAATAACCAATTTTAGAAAAATAATATTTTGGTGCAACATCACATTGACAGTAAATTTGGGCAATATTTCAGTATGTCAACCATTTTGTAAAATCAAACAACATTAATAGACGTATATCTGGCAATTATTTTAAAACTGCTAAACCGGTTGTAAAATAATTTTACATTTTAAAAGTTTGTTGCCGAAATTAATTAGTGTACCGTTCAGTATATTATAGGTCCACCACTTTGTAAAATAACATGTCATAAATGTTTTTTGCTAAACATTTAGGCACAACTAGAGCGAGATAAAATAACTTTACATTCACACAGTTCATTATCCAAGTTTTTAATTTTGCGCAAAATTTTGTGTTTTAAAGATAGAATAAATTTATTCATAAAGAACACGCTATACCGATTACATACACATTTTACGTTTTGCATATATATAATCCACTACATGATTAGGCCTATGCGGTATTAATTTAGTAGGACCACCATTACGTACGAAAGCACTATTTTTAGAGACACTAGTAAATCGCGGGAAAAGTTGATTGTTTGCTAGGCTCCAACATGCTATGTATAACACTGAAGGTATTGCATCTATATTGGCAATAGTCTATATGACGCACTGTGTCCCTCTTCAACAGACCCAATTAGAACTGTACAGTTTTAACACAGAACGTGTGTGATTTTCCAGAAAACTGTTCACACTCGTCACGATTGAGATACTACAGTTTATTGGAGACTATGCTAAATATTTTCGCGATTTTCCAGTGTCTCTAACTATTTTCAAAATAAGTATTTTGTGTCACATAACACGAACTAGACTGTTTTCAGCAAATATCCATAGTTTTTTTAGTATGTTTTGATTTGAGTAAAATATATTACGTTTTGTGTTTCGTTTTGGTAACTAGCCTGACATGAGTAGCTCTATAAAGAGAGAATGTTGAATTTTTGGAATATCTGGAACAACGTTTTTATTTTATTAGCAATGCTATGATTTCTTAAAAATTTGGCTGTAATTTTAGAAAGAAGCGCAATGCGGAACGGTAAACATGTTACCTTACATCCAGAAAAAAATTAACACATTAAAATATAAGGACATTATTATGTGCCATCATTAGCTTAAATTTTGGGTCGATTTTTGTATATCAACTATGCAAGATGGTATTATTTTAATTTAAATATTATTTGTGACATACTTCGGGAACATGAAGTCAGATTAAAAGTAATTTTAATACTTCGGCATTGTTTTAACTAAGCATGGAAACCAGTCGCCATTTTGAAAAGAAATAAGTAGTACAAGATGAGTTGTTACTACACGAAAAATATTGGAACTAAATTTTTAACGTAATAATTTATGCAATAACTATCTTAACACGGATTGCAATTAATACCATAAAATAGTTTTGAGAATTGTGTTTAATTTAATTTGAGAGGCTTTAATTACAACATCGAAAAATGCACAGTATGCAGAAAAACCAATTTAAGCCAGTATGAAATACGAAAAATTATGAGTTACACGTCTCAAACGTTCTTCTGTGCAGAATCTTGTGATAACCGTTTAACAAATTAGATATTCTTAGAACGTAAATGTTTTGCTTATATGTTTTGGGAACTATCCTATTCGGGCTAAACTTTGGGTATTAGTTAAAATACTACAAATGTACAAAGTAATATTTAAACAGAGAAAAGCAGAATTGTAAGTTAGATTACCTCAAATTTGACCAAATTGGGTTCATTAGATATGTTAGCAGTTGCTAATAAAGTTCGGCATTTCATTTTATTTTATTATTTTATTTTTTTAATATCCCCTTAAACATATTTCTGACATAAAGGAACGTATAAGTTTTTTTTTAATCTCACAAACCGATGGCGTTTACTTTCTCTCGAGCTCATGCGTGTTTACGAACTATATTTTCAAATTAAAAAAAAATCTTTCTAAAACGTTTTGTTCCTTATTTATTCACTTCTACTCTGTATTTAAACCATTTTTCCTATATCTATCTCTCACGTATAAACACACATGATAAGTCAGAATAGTATTAAGCATGAATGGTGATTACTTATGAAATCTTCGGCCGAGCTATCGGAAAAGTGATTAAGAGTGGGAGTAATATTACCCTGTAAACTAAGTAATTTTTTTAATAAATTTTGTTAAAATTTTCTGTAAAATAAAACCGCTTGATAATGTCAGACCAAAGAAATACCAAATACATTAAAGTTGTGAATACGTATGCAAATATTTATGTTATAAATACATTTTATACATTCGTACATGTTAACTAACCACATTCTGTGTAAGGAGAATAAATTAGTATAGGCTAATGTGTTTTATTTTGTTAATACTAATCTTATTTTTCAGATGGAGAGAAAATGTGTGTTTTGGATTATAAAGGCGGCATGCTTTCACATAAATATCTTAATGCCACCTACTCAAGCTGCTCAATCAAGCATAATCTCGGTTTACTCAGCAGATGTTGCAAAGAAAGTAAACACAGAAGAAAGAGAAACAGTTATCGAATGTTATTTCTTAAAAAATGTTAACTTTATCGCAGTATACAAAGAAGCTTTGTTTGGGGAGTTAATAATAGACGAAATTGTGAGTTATATTAATTCAAAGATATCAGTTCCGGTTGTGCTGCTCCCTAACTACGAGAATGAAAGAATATACAGTGATTTAAGTAGAGCAGACAGTACGGAAAGCAGTGTAGGGTATATTATATTCACTACGTATGACAATACTTCATGTCTCCCACAGTACAACTGGACTAGCCTTCCATTCTGGAATCCTCGAGCTAATTTTCTCATAATCATGACTGAAGTTCTGGGAGAAATACCTAAGGACATTAAAACTTTATTTGAAGATTGCTGGTCATCTCTTAATATTCTTAATATTGCTGTACTCTACACAAGGCAAACAATGAGAACGAAGAGCCTAACCTCTCTCAGTACACATTCAATTTATTACAATCCGTTCAAAGAAAGAATTTATTCCGTGGAAATTGGAAAAAACGGACTCAATGAAAATTTTAACGCATTTCCTCAGAAAATTCGTGACACGAACGGTTACAAGTTCGACATAAGAATAGCGCCAAGTCACGAATTAGTGGAAGCCATATACAGAGAAGACGGTACTGTCAGTTATGTTGGACCCAGCACCCTCGCAACATTTGCGGCTGTGAAGAAGTTCAATGGAACTGTCAACATGCTTCCTCCATCCCGTTCGATGCAGGTAACAGGGCACGAGTACTCAAGAACGCTTTATGCCGATGAAGGTGTGTATGTATGGCCCTTAACAAAGTGGTTAGCATATCCTCATGAAATGGCATGCGTTACACTTGTAGTTCCGAAAGCTGAACAAATTCCAAAGTTTTTTAACATAGTAATGCCTTTAACACCATCTTTATGGGTATTATATTTTCTTTCATATATCATAATTGGTGTCTGCTGGAAAATAATTTCTCACTACGACAATGAACGTGCAATAAGTGGATCTATATTAATGGAGACAGCCCGTTTATGTACAAGTGGAGTATCTGAAATATTGCCAAGCTTAATGGTACAGAGAGGAATAATCCTGATGTCTGTAATTTTAAACACTGTCATAATAAGTTGCTATCAAGGTTCTCTGACAACATTCCTTTTCAAAACTTTCTTTTACCCCGACATCAATAGCGTGAAAGAATTTTTTTTGACAGATTTAAAAGTTTCATTTAGTTTCTCAGTCGACGATCTGGATGTATTATTAGATGATTTTGATTTAGAGAGTGAAGAAGTCCAAGAATTCTTAAACAGAGGAATTTCAATAGGTGACAATTCTGACGCTCTTGATATGGTTGCGAAATACAGAAATGCTAGCAAACTTATGTCTCGCCTTACAGCAATGTATTTCACTTCGTTACCGAAATACCACAAGGATGGCATTCCTATGTTGCACATCATGGACTTTTGCTATTCAATTATGCCTATGTCACACTGGGTGATGACACCAAACAATCCGTTTCTCAGCCAGTTCAGCGCTATTATTATGTATTTATCACAAGGTGGATTTATATCAAAATGGAGAAAGGACTTCATCGAACGGACGCGAAAAATGGCCACAACGTCAAAACATAAGAAATCCCTGGCACCTATAGCGCTCTCCCATCTTGTCATACCGTTTTCTATAATGGGTTTGGGTCATTTATTTTCTGCGTTATCATGCATTGTCGAGTTGTATGTTAAACATGGCAGACTAGTTAAACAACTAAACTAATTTTCGGGATTGCTAACTGAGTTTCTAGTTTATTCTGTTGTAAGTGTTTCTCAAAAAGTATTTTCGCAGATTTGCACCAATAATACACTTTTATTATGATTGAGATAAAATGAATAAAGGAACAATTAAAGCATATTCATTGTTTAATGTTCCGCTGCTTCAGACAACAGTTATTATTTTTTGTACGCAATTTAATAAAAGGTTATTATGGAAATATCTTTCCAGCAAACATAACCTTGTAGAAAACCTTTGTCAGATGTCCGCTCACTGTTCAAACTGTCTGTAATGGATGCAACAAGTCAAAGACGTGAAGCCTTTAGCAGTGTGATGTCTCTTTCCAGACAGTCGTAGTCACCAAAATGAAGACAACGACTTGTTGATAATGCAAAAACGATACCGTGTCATTATTGGTGGAATGTATATTTTCCTGATAGCAATCATCTGTCACTATAGACACATGCACACGTCTAATGTTGTTCAGGCACTAGATCTTAAATTATGACTAATAGACATCGGTATGATGTTTTCAGCACAATGTGAGTACCATGCATTTCCCCATACAGAGGTCAGCTGCCTAGTAAATATGATGGTCCGATGTATTTAAGGACACTAAATTTATATCGAAAAGATGATTATATGAAGTTCAGAATGCGATTTATATTGCGAGACACATTCAACACGTACGATAAGTAATTCGGTTCGACGTATCGGCAAAGGATTCCAGGCCGTCAACGCTCTTAAAGTCTCTTTTCCGTATTGTGGTCAGCTGTAACAATACAGATATCGGCCGTATGCAATTTTATTAAACCTATTGAATATTGGCAAGAATATTCTGGCCGGTTAACTGAATTCAGTGGTGTAGACAAGGGGGGGAGACAGGGGTTGTAACCCCCCCCCTTGCCCGGGGTGAATCGGTTTTCAAGACCTTAGGTGTTAAAAGGCCGTAAAACCCTCTCATCATCATTGCCCGGGGGATGACGAGGTCATCGGTTACTGTATGTACTGCGTCTAATGAAAGATCATTTTCCACTCTGCGGTTTTTAAAGTCATATCTAAGAAATACAATGAGTCAGGATCGCTTAAATGGGCTAAGGATATTGTACATACATCGTAATATTCCTGTCACTGTTGACGATGTATTGTATTATCTCAGTCAGAATAAGAGACGTCTCAAATTTGCTTCGTAAAATTCCTTAAATATACCTTGTAATTCTTGTAAAATGTCTAAACTTTAGGGTGTAAAATGTTTGAACTTTACTAAGTAACATAGACTGAAACGAAATTTGTTGGTAAATATTCACAGGCAAATTTTGGATATTCATTTACAGCAGTTGTAGGCAAAAAATGTCGTGTAGTATTTTTATTGCATTATGTTATGTTTTTATTGCTGCAGTCAAATATGTAACTTGTGAAAATTATTTACTTATCTCTTCATCGCTAACATAACCCAACCAACATGTTAACTTTAATTTGTGTATTTTATATTAAATCGATTATCTAATTTATTTTACGATTTTCATTTAAGCTAAAGTGTTTAAATTGTAGCAAGAGAAATATTTTGATTTATTTGTACAACCAAAATTTATAAGGAGGGCAGAAAATAAAGTATCATTCAAATATTTTATTTAGTGGATAAAGGGTTCATTAACTTATAATCTTATAATATAATTTACAATATATATATATATATATATATATATATATATTGGTTCTGCCTTCTGCTTTTTGACTCTTGATTATTTATTTTATGTTTGCACTTTGGTAAATTACCTCAAACCACCCCCCCCTCCCGGGTTGTTCATCCCCCACCCCCTTTAGTAATTTCTGGCTACGCCACTGTATATACATATTGTAAATTGTATTAGAAGATTATAAGGTAATGAACCCTTTATCCACTAAATAAAAATATTTGAATGTCACTTTATTTTCTGCCCTCCTTATAAATTTTGGTTGTACAAATAAATCAAATTATTTCTCTTGCTACAATTTAAACACTTTAGCTTATATGAAAATCGTAAAATAAATTAGATAATCGATTAAATATAAAATACACAAATTAAAGTTAACATGTTGGTTGGGTTATGTTAGCGATGAAGAGATAAGTAAATACTTTTCACAAGTTGCATATTTGACTGCAGCAATAAAAACTTAACATAATGCACTAAAATACTACACGACATTTTTTACCTACAACTGCTGTAAATGAATATCCAAAATTTACCTGTGAATATTTACCAACAAATTTCGTTTCAGTCTATGTTACTAAGTAATGTTCAAACATTTTACACCCTAAAGTTTAGACATTTTACAAGAATTACAAGGTATATTTAAGGAATTTTACGAAGCAAATTTGAGACGTCTCTTCTTCTGAATGAGATAATACAATACATCGTCAAGAGTGACAGGAATATTACGATGTATGTACAACATCCCTAGCCCATTCAAGCGATCCTGACTCATTGTATTTCTTAGATATGACTTTAAAAACCGCAGAGTGGAAAATGATCTTTCATTAGACGCAGTACATACAGTAAC